>JAJOOS010002752.1:0-23259 GCA_029582725.1 Solanum chiquidenum | reverse complement strand
CAAAGTTTCTTAAAGTTTTCAAGAGTCTTTAATAATGTTTTAAATTCATTTTAAGACTCAAGTTTTCAAGTTAAGCAAAGAGTAAAGAGTTGAGTTCATTTCTCAAAAAGTTATTATGGAACTAAGTATTCCCAAAGAAGTTTATAAATGTTTTCACATTTGAGCAGGAAAAGGGAACATCGATTCCAAGAGAGCTTTTAAGCTGATTTTTGAGCAATTATCTCAAACCAAAGAAAGAAGTTGTTTTTAAAACATATGAGCTACGTATATTCTTGGGAGTAGTATTGAGCACCGATATGGGGATGCGAGTTCATATTAACTCAAGTCTCCATAAACCATGTAGCCATCAATCATCATGGGTAGAAAAGGGTCATACTTTTTAGATGAATCCTTTTCACAATAGACTAGTGGATCCACTTAGTGAATTAGCTTCCTATACCCCCAGCAAGGTATATGATGGTCCTTGACAGCGTGAGGTAAAACGTTATATCACCACTTAGACTCATAGTGGTGGTTGTCGGTTAGAGAAACTCCCACAACAGTAATTACATGGTTCCTTAAGAGGTTCTGCTTAGTATGAATGAGGGTATGAGACTTCATTCATGCATTGCACAAGTAGACTTTGAGAGGAAGCATGGTATGTCTTTTATGATATTATGATTATAAGTTGACATCATGTTTTAAACATTTTTCTTTTTCTTTATATTGCACTTGTTTTAAACTGCTTTATAATGAAATGATTTCAGTTAAGTATTCATGAGTTGAGAAGAGCCAAGGTAAGTGTTTCTTTCAGAATCTTTTCAAGCATATGTTATGTTTAGCATTCCAACTCGCATACTCGTACATTCAATGTACTGATGCGAGTTGGCCTGCATCGTATTATGATGCAGACGCAGGTAACTAGGATCGGCATTCTGGCGCATCGTTGATCCAATGAGCAGTTCAGAGTCTGTTGGTGAGCCTCCTTGCATTTCGGAGGATCCATTTCATTGTTTTCTAGTTTAGTTCATTAGGATGTTGTGAGGTTTGTCCCAACATCCATCTCAGTTGTTATTAGAAGGCTTCATAGACAATCAAATGTTAGTTCTTTAGTATTTTCATTGTCTTTATTCCATGTTGAGACTTGAGTTTGCCTTAATGGCCAGTTGAATGTTCCTTTATAACATTCCAGTTTATTATATGAACTTATCTTTGTTGAGTTTAAGTTTTCCGTTGAGTTAAGTAAGCCAGACCAAGGGTTCGCTTGGGGCCAACAATGGTCTTCGAGTGCCGGCCACGTCCAGGGTGTAGGCTCGGGGTGTGACAAACACATTTCTGTAGTCTAAAATTCTGTTAAATTCTGCCACATGATCCCCCATAATTTCCTTTAAAATAATTTTTCTTGTTTTTAAACAAACTTCCTTGCCTACATGAACATTCAACTCTTTCCTAACCAATTCTTGTATTTTCCACCCTTTTATACTAGGTTGAGAAATAATTCTATCTTTCAGATACTTACATAAAAACTTTGAATTACACAAAATATTATTGGTGGTCCTGGTACATCTCTGCCTTGGGTTGTATGTCTTGATAGTGAAGTTCTCACTCCTCCCTTCCTTGCTTGCATACGACAGCCATGGACAACCAATTTTACACTTGACTCTTACTCTAGTGCTCTCATTTACATACTTGTCTAACTCAACTCTTTTTTTTATAGCATATTTTGTAACTGCTTCTCTAAATTCCTTTACACTTTTAAATACCAAACCACACTGCCATATTACCACATCACAAGTAAAATCATATATCACTCTATTACTCTTCTTTCTCCCCCTTAAACTCCCTCATTCAAGTTCATCATCAGAAACATGTTCTTCTTCATCACTTTGAAAACTATCACAATCAAAACTGTCATAGTATGTCTCATCCTCTGTTAGCTTACCTTTGATTTTTTTTTTGCCTTTTTCAATATCTTCATACCCTTCATCAAGTCCAACTTCACCTAAAAAACCTCTTGGTTTTTCCTTCTTCTTTCTCCTCCTACTTTCTCTAAACTTTCTCACATCTTCCTTAACAATCCTCAACTCCTCATGCACATCACTTTCATAGTCAATAGACTGGTCAGAACAAACATAAATCACTGTCTATGTATTCCTCTGTATTTTCTTGGGCACTTGGTTCAACTTCTTCTTGAATAGAAGGTTCAGTTCCTTGTTGGACAGTTGGTTCAACTTCTTCTTCGATATCAGTCCAATCTATTAAAGAATAATCATCATCAGTTTCTTGTTGGACCCTTGCAACCCCATCATTCTTAACTCTTTTAATAGATAGAAAGGAAAAAGAAGAACCTAACCCTAGATCTATTTTTTTTGTGCAGTTAAAGAACCATCAGACTCTCTATGTGCATTAAAAGACTCAACCACTTGACTTAAATATTGACTAATTTGACCTTCACTGGGACCCATATCCTTCAGAATAGTATTATCACACACATAAATATCTATTGTGTCCCCATCATGCATAAATAATGCAATGTTACAAATGTCCATGTCATTTTTCAATTCCACCATATCACCCCCTAGAGATGGAACTGCATAAGTTTTTCCTAACTTACTAATCCCAAAAGACTTAGCATAATCTACAAGTTCAGGAATTGACAAATGATCTTCATCCACATTCTCTACATATTCAGTCCTACCCCCAACATATACTAGACCTACCTCACTCACCAAGATACCCCCAAATTTGAACCTTAAATTGAGGTACTTAGTAGTCATAGTGTCAACCTATAACCACAATAACAATCAATATATTGTACAATGCAACAACAACAAAACATATGCAACAACAACAAAACAGAGACAACAACATCAAAACAAAGACAATAACACCAAAATAGAGGCAACAACACCAAAACAGAGACAACAACACCAAAACATAAGCAACAAAACCAAATTTAACTCATAAGCATACAATTATACAAGGAAATTATATTTAACAGTACAAAAACATAATTGGAACGCTAAAACTCCTAAAATATTGATTTTACTCAACAACGTACAAATATACATAAGGAAATTACAAAATACCCCACTATTTAACAATACCAAAATAGAATATTGAAATAAAAACCATAGAATCTTAATTTTACTAAAAAGCTCTAATTTTTTGAACTAATTACCAGAAACCCTAATACTCATGCATGCATAAGCTGAACAACTTCATAATAATATACATTCATTAAGTGAAAATTCTAGTTGAAAACTATCAAATCCCTAATTGAAAACTCAATCGGAAACTATGGGGAAACCCTAGTCAAATTACGGCGAAACCTTAAACGAAAAATAGAAAATGAAAAAGTAAAGGAAACAAACAATAACACATCATAAAAGTGGATAATCACTTACTTGGGAAGAATTTCAGACAAGATCGAAAGAAAATCGACCAACCGATCAAACGCTTCACGAAATTGAGCAAGAACTTCACGTCTAAGAACTGCAACTGACCCAAATCCAGAAAGAGTTCCGCGAAATCTACCCTTTACTTCGTCGATTACACTTCTTAGAGAGCCAAAAGTTAGAAATCTGCTGTCATCGATTACACTTGTTAGAGCTTAGTGAGAGGTTTAGAGCTTAGTGAGTAACTTAGTCCGGAAGTTTTAATCTAGGTGAAAAGGTTTGACATTTAATTATCTAGGTGGCTAATATTTATCCAGCTGGAAATCCACATCACCACTTTTGTCAACCTGTCATGCGCGTGTAGACATGATTGGAGTGATCGGACAATAAAGGTGTACACGATGGAGGAATAAACAAGTTCGGGGAGGGGGGGTAATTAAAACATAATATAGTTTAGATGTACACCGAAATAATAAAAAACTTCAAGTTTAGGGGGTAATGAGTACTTTTGCCTTCCAAGTATAGTAGACAATTTCCTTAAAGTTATTTAAACATTTTAATTCTAATACTTTAGTAAAAATTAATTTATTTAGTTTCTTTATGAGGTTTATTCATAGAGAACATACAGAAACTGTTTATAAGATAAACTATATTAATCAACATGCTCCCACGTTCTAATATAATGCTAATTGTTGAACCTTTTAATGCTAATAAATTCGTAAATTAGGAAAAAATCAACCAAACCTTACTAGTTAAAAAATCAATTTGAATTGTTATGAGTAATGCCAAAATAACTTTAGAACATTATTTAATTCCACTAGGTTAGCAACTAATCATATTATTACCGTAGTAACGAATTGTATTTAAGATAGAAAAAGCAATACTAAAATTTAAATATACACTGACAATGATTCTTTTTATTTATTTTTAGTGCTGGAAAAGTTACAATCAACTAGTAATTTATTAAGGAAAGGCTAAATTATTAATTAGGAGGAGATTAGGTATTAAGATCCAACGTATTAGGAGATTCTCTTGAGATACTTTGTAGATCCTATTTCTTAATAAACCAATCTTATCCTCTAATTAGTTAAATAAAAAATTAATAAATTGGTCAATGTTTTGGTTGAGACTTTTAATGTACTTTTTAATTAATTAAATTAATTCACGCGGAACATCTTGAAGAAAATGATACCAAATGAAAGGAAAATGTAATTAAATATATTGTTTTAATTAAATGTGGATATTTAAAATTAAAAATATGTAGGAATATATTTTTATGGAGAATGTTACACGCATATGGTTAACAAATATTGAATACCTAGATACTTCTTTCATTAAATAGCAATTGCTCAAATATTAAAGTTAATTGGATTTAAGTGTGAAAATAAGATTAGTTCCATATCTATAATAATATGTTTTAAGTTAAAAAAAGAAATCATGCTTGTTTGAATTTAATTATGAAGTAGTGAAGATCATATAATTGATTTTGGATTTGATCTTTGATAGTTACTTAACTTCATAAAAAAAAAGATACAAATTAACTTAGATGGCAGGTAATGCCATATTTTTCTTCCTCAATGTGATATAACGCACGCAAAAGGTGAATGAATCTTCTATTTTATTTTCTAAATAAGAATTCAATCGACAAAAGTACCCTTCTTCCTTTTTGAAGCTTTTAGGTTTTTGATCAGTCAAGGATTAACTTTTATCCCAGATAATCAAAGTAAACACACATTTCAAATGATGCGATTTATGTTGTTGTACGTACAACACGCACAATGTGATACGATTTTTAAAAACAATTATATCTTTAATCATATTAATATATGTATTATAATCTCTTATATTATTAATTAATATCATGTAAGTTTAAAGGTATAAGTTATACATAACATACTTTTTTAAAAAGGATAGTATATATTAAAAATATACGTGTAAATCGCTTACGTGTTAATATGGCTTCTACGAAATGAAAAAAATGCATTTCCCTTCCATACGTATGTACTTTATTTTCGTTTACGGCAACCACCAACAGACAAATTTGCTTTCGTTTCAAAGTTTCAAAGGCTTTTTGCGTGATCACTAACCGCCAACACCTTGTTTTGGATGGTTTTTGTGACCTATTGTGAAATTCATGATTACGTAACCGCGGAAATTTTTCATTGTCTTCTTTCAAGCACTCATTACGTACTGAGATGAAACTGTGGATAACTCTCCAATTGAACTACATTTTATATAGTGACGAACACAAAGTTTTCATTCAGGAGATTCGAAATATGAAGAAGTAAATACGTAAAATTAATTAGGATAAAAAAATTCATCACTAGATTCGCCCTCGACTCTATATATAGATTCGCATGTATAAAAGAAGTAATGACACCTACGTTTAAAAAGAACAACGTTGTAGAAATGGTTTAAAACATTTGGTAAAAATATTGAAATTTCACGTAAAATAAGACAAAAAAAATACTAATATAAAATAATAGGAGTACTAGCAGTCATTTAATTTTGCATTCACAGTAGCACCAAAAATTTAAAGGTGACATAATTATTAAGTAGAATTATTACAAGCAGAACCAACTTCGTTCTTTAATATTTTATATTATCTTATATTCTATTTTTTTCTCCTACGAATTTCAAAAAGGTTCATTCCAAAATTAATTTATCTCTAGCAATGTTATTAGCGAAAAGTATTAATTAAAATTTTTCTATATTAATTTATAATTAATTTTTATTAAAATTATTTATATTTGTTTGTAAAATTTTCAAAAGTTTTTTAACGGGTGACTTAGTAAAATTATCTTCTAATTTTTATTTTCTAAACACCATACAACCAAAAAAGGATCAACTAATATAAGATGGAGAGAGTATTTTTTTCTTCTTTAATCTTAATGAGCGTATATATTCTCACAAATCTTGTTAATAATATGGACTAGAGGGGATATGTTTTATTTTAACAAATAACAAATCAAAATGCATTTTATTACTTTTTTTCCATATTATTTTTAGTACTAATTAAATAACTATAGAAAATATCAATAGTCAAATTTAAAATTTAAAATAATTAATAATAAGATTAGTTATTTAGTAAAATAACATTTTTAATTAATTAAAGCTTTTAATAGAGATCAAGCAAATATGAAACGGATGAAAAAGTAATTACTTTTATGTGTGTAATTTCTGAAAATTGACATTAGTGTTGTCGGTTGCAACAACTACAAGACCAATTGTAGTACTATTATTTTATGTAAACAAAGTTGCTCCATTTACCTAACCATTTTCCCTTTTGAAAATCAACTACAAAAAAAAACTTTTTTTTTATAAATAAAATGACATTTACTTCAACAAAATCAATAGTAGGAGTAATAATAATATTTTTGGTATGACTCAGTTAATTTAAAAAATGATTATGCACATAAATAATACGGGATCAATCCTCTTTAATACGATTCTGAAACTTACCTAGAACACACAGAATGCTCACCACATCACCCCGATTTATTTTATGGACAGTAATTAAATAGTACTAACATCTACTGAATACCCATTAATGTAATTTCACTCGAAATTGCCACGTCACTGGTTAAGAACCCTATCCACTACACCTCTCTCACACACACTAAAGTATGTAAGAGAGTCAAAAAAGTCTTTATCCTACAGTTTCCGAATCAACTCTTCTGACATTCTTCAAACTCCTCTTCTTTCCCTTTTTTTCTCTCATTTCAAACAAATACATACAAGTAGAAGAAAAAAATTTTACTCGCCGGTCGTCCGGCGACTTCTCCGATCAATTTCTCGGTGGCTGTACAAAAGTTATATATTCATTCAGTTTCTGGAGAGTTTTGTTACGGAGTGTATATAGAAATGGATTTGATAGAAGGTGTAGGGGAGAGTTCGTCACCGCCGAGGAGTTTTGGGAGCTGTGCAGTGTATGATATTAAAAACGATGTGTATAACCGTCTTGTAGAGACTGGAAATGCTGAGGCCGTTACTAATCCGGAGCTGCTTCGTGAACAGTTGGATTCTCACTTTGCTCGCTTGCCTGCTAGGTTCAATCTGCTACATAATTAATAGTTTCCTTTACTTTGTTCAGTCAATGTGCGATTTCTTAAGCTGAATTTTGTGCTCAATTCCATTTTTATTGGAAAAATATTTCATCGCCTTAGATTATGAGTTGAGAATTAGAATTTTTTTTTCTTCCGAGAAGTGTATTTTTTTTTTTTTTTTGCAGTAGTTTCCTGTATCTTTCTCTATTTTTTGGGCGAGAATGGGGATTGTGTGGTGATTCAACAAACCATTATAATTAGGTTTTGTGAAGTGTGAATAATTGGGCTATTTATGATAATTGATTAAAGAAGTCGATGAAATTAGCTCTATTTTTTTTCTACAAAAGCTAAATGCTGGTGGTGATTTATTAAAGTTAACTTGATCAGGAAAGTCAGATTATAACAAATGTTTAAACTAGCCCTAAGGTTTTGGTTTCAATGTCAAAAGTAGTCAACACTCGCGATTTTTCATTCGGCTGGGGAACCAAGTATGATATTTAACAGTATCTTTGATGCTTTAGTTATGGGTTGGATATTAATGTGGATAAAGCGGAAGATGTGTTGTTGCATCAGAAGATTCTTGTTAGAGCAAAAGAACCCGATAACCGGCCTGTTTATCATGTCCGATTTCTAGAGGTACTAACTCCATTCATCGCATAGCTGCAAGTTCATTATCACTTTGATGCTATCTGATATTGCTGGTGGATCCTGTGCTGTTTAAGTATATACTGTAATTTTCCTTCATGCTGTAGTTGCTTTGGTAGCTTTAAAATGCCCGCGTTTATCATTGTTGGTTTCTTTTTTGCATGCAGCAGTGGATCTCTCTTTTACTGATTTGATTGCTTTATGTGATGTTTCGGATGGTGAATTATTGTTGATATGCCACCATCTGATTTAACTGTCTGTTATTTGATAATCCTATAAACCTTTTAGATCAATTTCTTTTTGAAATGGTAAGCATCCCCCAAGATCATTTTTCTTATTGATTTGTTCATTTCATTTGATAGTTTTGTAAAATCATTGTTTTTTTTTTTTGGCTGGATTCTCCATTATTTGGTTATCAACCATTATATATTCATCTCCATTTTATGGGTTTAGTGGTTTCAACAACTCTTTGGTCTGCTTTCTTCACCAATTAAAGGAGACATTCCCTTACTGCTGAATCTTTCCTTTAGTACTACGCTATATAGTTGATTTCATCCAATATAAGGGATATATAAGGATACAGCTAAGTCATTGTTCATATGCCATCTGAATTAGGTATCTGTGAAATAATATGACAAGATTGTAGTTATGTCATATTGGATGTGTATCGCAGGCGGATTCTTGCCCTTTGTAGATTAAATTGTGTTTCATTGAATTGATTATTTCTATCTTGCAAACTTTATACTCTTAATAGGAGTGATAAGTTTCCTCTAGAGATTGGTTTCTTGTTTGATGTAATAACTATTGATTATAACCTGATGCTCGTTTTTCATTTTGTGTTTCTTGACAGAATTATTGGACTAGATTCGATGATGCAGAGGGTCAGGATGACTTCAATGATTTTCCGACTTCAAAGGCAGGTGGCAGCTTAAGTGATGAAGAGATAAGGTGACTTTTATAAGTTTGACAACTTTACCTGGTAACTTTTTTTGACTAGGAAGTTAGTTTTACCTAATGGGTTAGACTAATATGCTTTAGTTTGCTTTCATCTGCCTACGCGCTGCTGCCTTACTAAATACAGGAAGGGTATGAATGACTTTGAAACTTGCTCTAAGCTTGAGGACCTAAATTTGGATGTTAGAAAGAATTTTAATGACAAAGAAGAAATTCTAGCAGAAGATTCTAGCCAAAGGTAGTTTTGGGGCAAACTTTTGTGATAATTTCTCCTCTATATTTGTCTTCTTTCTTTTTTGTTTTTTATATTAAAATTTTCTTCTTAAAGTATCAAAGCATCTAGAAAACCGGAGTATAATGCAATATTACTAAATTTTTGTTCTGAATATGGAAGTTTCTCTGAAAATTTTAGGTCTAATATTTGTTTAACTTGAACTATGGTATTTGTAGTATTTCCAATTACTACATGTAAGCTAGAACAAGTTTTCATTTATTGAATACTTCTGCATCCAAAATTATGTGAATGAGAAAATCGCAGTCAAAGGATTGAGAAATAATTGAGAAAATCACGGTCAAAGGATTGCGAAATAATTGAGACAATTGCAGCAAAAGAAATATGAATGTGATACTCAAAAAATGAATTACGCTGCAAAGAAGGAGAATTACTCCCTGTAGTGTGAAAGATCAAAGGTAAACCAAGCATTTAAAAGTTGAAGCAAGTTTGTAATTCCAAAATCACTTGTAGAATGTTATTGTTAGCCAAAACCTCTTTGCTGATAAAGCATGCAAGTATACCATCTACTTTTGTCGCCCACAATTTTCATCTCCTGTTTGGTTAAAAACTTGCTTGGAAACTAGATTCATCAGCATGACAGTTCAGGTTTCCACCATTCTGCTATCCATTTTCATTCAACTGGTAATTTGTTTAACTCATTTATCATGATCATGAAGTTGTCTCTATTTGTGGGATGGAATATTTAAGCCATAGAAAGCAGATTGCAAGTATCCTGCAATATATTCAGTAGTTGACCACCATTAGTTGTAGTGCAGGCATGACGTTTCACGTATTCTAGTCCATGAAGTTATCTTTTCCACCATTGACAAACCCAAGCTTCTTAGTCAGGTAACTATAAGAGGGTACATATGCTTAGAATACTTAATTGAAGCTCTGCTTAGTTTATTGCTTGCTCTTTGATTTTTTTTTTTTGTGTGCATTCTATCTGTGTATGCTGTAAGTGGAATACTGAAGGGAGAGATACTTATAGAAGGCTTTGTAGTATGTTAATTCTATTAACCAACTACTATTGATAGCTGATAGACCCATGTAAGAAATTACCAAATCAAGTCGAGTTACATAAAATTCTATAAGGCATGCTGGATTCTCCTCTTGTTTTAATTCTCATCCATTATATGTGTATCCATATCTATGGGTTGTGTTGCGACAAACCTTTGTGCTTTCTCCTCCACCAATTAAGGAAACAAAGCTTCATGTTTGGAAATATGATTAAGTAAAGGAAGTGTGTCCTCTCTAATATTTTAAGCTTTCGGATGAGATGATCACATACTTCAAGATGGTATCAGAGTTAGGGTCCTCATGTCATGTTATCCGTGCTTATGCTAACTAGGCCTTGGTGTGCAGAGTGCTGGGGCGGTTAGATTGTCCCACATTAGTTGAGGAATAGGCTGTTGTTTTCTTATGTTGTCTTGGACAATCCTCACCTCATGAGCTAACTTTGTGTTTGAGTTAGGCCACACAGTTCAACACTTCACCGCTGAATCTTTCATTAATATCATTAACTTTGTATTTTGATTTTATATAGTCACAGACGTTCAATCATACCTGATTTCTGTTATTTTGGGTAAAATATTACAGAACTCTTCCAAAAATTCATCCTGTATTTGTTTTTCATATTTTTATCTTCATGCTAAAAGTCTTCTTTGAATGCCTATATCCTGGTGGTTTTGCCTAATGTTGTGTTGAGATCGATGGTTATAATTCTTTTCCTTGGATTTGCATTCATTTGGTTATAATTCTTTTTCCTTGATTAATGTGATGTCATGTTCTTTAACTGACTGCTTCCTATTCTAGCTCTCTGCTTTACTTTCTGACATAGGGCTTAATATCCGAGAAGCTCATGTTTTCTCAACAACTGATGGGTACTCCTTAGATGTATTTGTGGTGGATGGATGGCCTGTTGAGGTATGTTTTGTGTTGCTCACCATTTTTAGTAGGTTTGATGTACATATTCTAGCATCTTGTTTCATATCAGTGTTTCTACATTACCACTTTCTTTTGTGTGAGTTCTCTGGTGGGTCTTCTTAATTTAATAGATTTCAGTTTCGGGGTTTAAAGAACGAATGATTTGGGGATTGTGCTCTTAATTTAGTCTCTCAATTTACTATTTCTATCCTTACAGATTTGTAAGTATGCTGAATAATGTCTTGGTGTATTGGTTAATTATCGTGAGATACAAGCAAAACCTTTCTTTTCAATAAAATAAAATATATATCTACACGCACATGAGGAAAACCTTCTATTTAGTCAACATAGGGTAGTGTAAACCTCAGTGGAAGTGAGCATTGTGATTATATTTCTTGCATGGCAGGTGTCTGTGCTGTGTGCAAAAGTTGCTGACTTTGCCATGTTATGGTCAGGATACAATGGCTTTGCATGAAGAATTGGGGAAAGCGATTGCCAGAAGTGAGGTGATTCTTTTTTGATTTCTTCTTGTTGTGATATTATTCCTTTTGACTCTTACAGATTCCGCTGTGGAGTTCCGTTGAATAATCAGTTTCAGGGTTGCTTGCAACGTCCTCTAAGAATAATAATCATTTGAACTTATCAAAAATAGAAAGAATAATAATCATTTTAGAACATAACTACAACAATAACAACATACCCGGTGAAATCCCACAAGTGAGGTTTGAGGAGGGTAGAGTTTATGCTACCCTGTAGAGGTAGAGTGACTCCTTCCGAAAGATCCTTGCTCAAGTGCAACAAATCCAAGAGCAAAGAAGAAGAAAACATAGCAACTATTAAGGCAAGCAGTGCAAAGCCTAAGGAAGGAACAAGAACAACAAAATAGTGCGATAATCAAAATACAATAAACAACATATGATAAATATCAAAAGCAAGAACTATAAGAATACAACTAGTACAACAACAAACGTCAATAAGCCTAAACCTTCGAAAAGCTAGACAATGATCCATTATTTACTGACCTTCTACCCTAATACGCATCCTCCACGCCTTCCTATCTAAGGTAGTGGCGGATCTAGAATTTTCATCGAGGGAGTTATAAAGATTCGAATAATAAAAATATAATTCTTGGGATTTGAACTTGGACCCAACCTCTAATTTTGTGTTCAAGAGATTCAAAATCTATATATGTACATAAACAATTTAAAAAGTACCTTATATATACTGGGTAATTTTTTGCCGAGGCGGTTTGGGTGACCCCCCTCACTACCCTCTAGATCCACCCCTGATCTATGGTCATGTCCTCGGTAATTTGAAGTTGTGTCATGTCATCTCTAATCACCTCTCGCCAATACTTCTTCAACATACTCTACCTCTCCTCGTACCTACTATATCCAACCTCTACAACATAATTGCTCTTGATAAATGCAAATTAAGAATTTTGGGGGTTTATGTTTCAGACGTTTCATCTATTATCTCAACAAGTTCCATACCTCAAGGCCGTGCTGGGACCATTATAATCTTGTCTATAATATTCTTTTTAGATAATCTAAGAGAAAGACTAGAGATTCCCACATTGATGCAATACTAAAGCTTGTGGGAAGACTCTTACCTCCTGTGGTTTTCAAGGTATGCTGCTAATTCTGAAGAAGGAATTTTCGTATGCCGTCCCCCATGAAAGGAAAAAAGAAACGGACAAAAAGGAAAAGGGTAATTTCAGTTCCACTGATATCTAATATAACTTTTCTTTTTCAAAAAATAAAATAAAATTCAATTTCACTGATGTAGCCTTTTCCTACTTAGGGTGGCATAGGGTAAAACCATGAGTAACTACTTTTGAAAAAGGAAAATATTTTTGAAAAGGGGGTAGGCCATAAGTAACTAGATATACTTCCTATATAGTATCATATTTATGTGGATGATATAGCTGCTATATTCTTGAGATTTCCAGTTGGCCATCATCAATCAATTTACTTCTAGCTGATATGTGATGTGTACTGTTTATCATAACTAATTTTTGTTCATCAAAAAAAGATATGTGATGGGTATCATTAGTAGAATCTCTGCAGGATTTATTTCGTTGTTATTGAAGCTCATAAGTGTCATGTAATTTACTTAACAAGTTGTAATGATCATATATGCTGGATGACACAGGGAACGTGGTCTGGTTCATCTCATTCTAGGTCAGCTGCTGAAAAAGTTATAGTCGGACGATCAAAACCTGAGGACTGGGAAATTGATAGAAGATTACTGAAGATTGGAGAAAGAATTGCATCAGGATCTTGTGGCGATTTGTGAGTTTATGATTGTATTCCTCAAGTGATTTTGCATAAATTCGGGTTCCCAGCTTTCCATGACCTTGTCTTCTAAATGTTTACTCATATGAAGGTATCGTGGGATGTATCTTGGTATGGATGTTGCAATCAAGGTCCTTAGATCTGAGCATTTGAATGACACATTGGAAGATGAGTTCGCTCAAGAAATAGCAATTTTGAAGTGAGTGATGTAGCTCTTATGTCTTATGAAGCTTATTAGTTTAGGGGATGAGACTGAAGGTACTGGGTTGCTTCATACTTCTCATGTGTATTGTGTTGCCTACTAGAGGGATTATATTAACTTGTAGGACGAAGTCGAATTTGATTCCAGGATGAAGACTTGTTTGGTAAGAGATCAAGGGTACCGGAGTACTTCTTATTGCTTGTAAATCATGAAAAAGGTTCCAAAGATTTATATGTTAGATACAGGAACCTCTTTATGTGTAGATGCTGGTACTATGCGATCTTGTAAACACTGAGTTAGATAACATGCTTTGTTCTGTCATATGAGTTTCATGATGACAAAAGAAAGATAGTGAATTAGAGTGTGCATCAATTACTTAAGAAGTTCTCTTTTGACAGGCATATTATTAAGTAATGTGTTATGATTTGCAATATTATGTGCTGTTATATTTTGTGAATGGCATATTATTTATTAGTATATATATAGAACAACTTCAATGCAGCTTTACACGTGTTTGTAGTCTATCTACCAAAAGAAAAGCAGGCACATATACCATGCTCATTAATGTGGTTTACCTCTAAGATCTTCTCCACAATCTTACAATTTGATCTTATTGCATACAGGCAAGTTCAGCACAGAAATGTTGTTCGTTTCATTGGTGCATGCACAAATTCGCCTCATTTGTGTATAATTACAGGTATGCTTCTTTCTGGGACAAAAGTTGCATGGTTTCTTCGAAACTGTTATCATAGTCATGTCATGGCTGTTTGGCTGTCTTTATCTATAAAATCGAAGTTGCAGATTCTCCACTGGCTGGTAGTAAACTGAAGAGTGATGTTTGGTTGTTCAATGCTGCAATTTTTCCTGTACTCTATTATTTCATTTGATTGCACCATCTAGTTATTGTTGTTACGTGTACATTATGTCCGGATAGGGATAAGTATGAGATAGAGAAAATTTAGTTTTAGAGGACTCCTAATTATGCTGAAAAGACAAATTACTCACTCAGTAATGAACTGAAATTCTCCCAATTAGTACGGAATACATAGAGGATTCATATCACCACCCAGCTGGCATGGTTAATTGATTGATTGATGGACTGATTGCTTTTGAATGCTTTTGCATACTAGAGAATGTGTTCCTGTGCATGCATTTCTTGTCACCTCTTTTAAGTTTTAAGCTATCAATGCAAGGTAGTCTGCTCATAATGCTCATATTCTGAAATATTCACCCTCTGTTAATCTGGTCGTTTGTGTAGAATTCATGCCTGGTGGGAGCTTGTATGAATACCTGCATAAAAACCATGTTGTATTAAAGCTCTCGCAATTGCTAAGCTTTGCAATTGATGTCTGCAAAGGAATGGAGTACTTGCATCAAAATAATATCATTCATAGGGATCTGAAGGCGGCAAATTTACTTATGGATTCAAACAATGTAAGTTTCTCAAACAATGAAGTAATTCCATCCTTAGTCTTGTTACAACTTGGCTGCATGAGCACTGATCCTTTTTCCTTTGGTCACAAACCAATCTTTATCCGTGATTCTTCAACATTTTTTTCCTACTTTTTGAAGAACTGCTATGTTCAGTGCTTACTCTATTGAACTGGAGGTTTGCTATAACTGGTCATAATGGGATTGTGGTTGAATTATAACAGCTGGAAAAGGAATGTCCTATTTTATTTTATTTTTAGATTTTTTCGTGACAATGAATTCATAGTGTTATGATTGAGGGAAGAACGAGATTCTCGATCACTGTAAAAATGAAAGATTTTGAATTACTATGGATCTTCACACCTAACATGTTTACCTGGGATTAATTCGTGTACTGATTTGTTTCTCCTCTTTTTTAGTGCTCATCATTTGAATGTGCACCTGTTCTTTTTGCTTTAGTTTTGCATTATCTACACCATGCTTATTTTGATTGACTTTATAATCTGCGATAAGGTTGTTAAAGTGGCAGATTTTGGTGTTGCTCGTTTCCAAAATAATGGAGGTGTCATGACAGCTGAGACTGGAACATATAGATGGATGGCCCCTGAGGTCCGACTATCTTCTTTTCTAAATCCGTCAATTACTTGATTCAGGAGAATAATTCAGTTATATATACTAGTGATTTTGTTGTGGATGGTGCCCACTTGAATTCGGACAGTCAAATATAAAGACTTGCTAGCTTGTTGTGCTGCTGGAATCTCTTTGCAGCTACTTTGGTTGAAAATGAATGATGCATATATGCTTAATTTGATAATACAAATCTGAGATCCCTCTTGTTTTCTGAATTTCATTGATTCTCACTTGTATATTGAATGTTAATATTTCTATGACTCTATTAGTTAAGTAACTTGCCATTCCTATCTGCTTATATTTGTTGCATAGCATAACATAACATGTATAACAATTAAAAAAATGACATTGTTGTACAAGGGTGCTTGAGACACTTGGGAAGTCGTCTCATTGGTATTGATGCTCCTTTGTCATGCCGCTGTTATGACTTATCACCATGCTCGAAAATATGTATAGTGTTACCTCAAAGTTAGGGGGACACCTTCAGAAAACCATTTTTAAATATTTTTTGTTTAGAAACTAAGGGGTCGGTGGGGGGCTCTTCTCGTTCTAAGTTGTATTTTTCCAAAGCTGCTTATAGCAAAATTTCAATGATTGGTTATTCAGAGTTTTATAACAAATGGCGTTCATAGATGTGGCATTAGTTATTATTACAGCAGTGTGCAAGATCTTGGTCATGGTTCCATGTTTTTCTATGCTAGAGGAGTAGCTAGCTTATGTGCTTTCTTTGTTTCCTCCACCCTGTTTGATGATAATTTATTAACACCAAGGGCTGCATTTTGTGGCTAATGTGTATGAAGTATATTACCACGTGCATAACTATCTTGTGCAGCTGCAAACTTGGTCTATTAAACTTTCCTTTTCCTTTTAGATCATCAATCATCAGCCCTACGACCAGAAAGCAGATGTGTTTAGTTTTGCCATTGTTCTTTGGGAGCTTTTAACAGCAAAGGTATTGACTTGTCATGAAAAAGGTAACATGATCGTATCAGAAGTTGAGTTTGTTGTCCTCCTTTGATTTGTATACTTTTTGATGCTACAGGTTCCATATGATACCATGACTCCACTACAAGCTGCACTAGGAGTGAGACAGGTCTGTACCTCAAATTTCTATTAGCACGTGGAGCATGCCATGATTCATATTTTCCTTTTAAGCAAGCTAGTCTATGTTGTTTTAGGCATCTAAAGCCTTCACATTTTAAGAGTGCATATTTGTGCTGTAAAACTTGCATGGATATGAAGTTTCTGTAGCGCTGTATGCTAGCTAGCCTCATCACATGCTACCTGTGTTTTACGAACCCTTGAACACAAGTGAGATCCCTTTTTATCTAAAATGATAGATGCTTCCATCTTGTGTAAAGATCTTAGTCCTTCTACTATGCATAGTTGGAATTAGATGACGTGCATGAGCTAAACACAATGCATGCAATATCTATATTATGTGCATAATTGCTTATAAATCCACGACATAAATGGACACCTACTTTAGGAAAGAAGGACTACTTGTGTGTCCCATGTCATCTGTTATATTTTATCCTTGCCTCTTTGTTGACCCTATTTATATTATGTCTCCCTAGGGCCTCCGACCCGAGCTTCCAGAAAATGCACACCCGAGGCTGTTAGACTTGATGCGGAGATGTTGGGTGGACATCCCTAGTGATAGACCCACCTTCTCTGAGATAAAAGTTGAGCTTGAACTACTCTTACATGAAATTGAGGTAAAAAATTGTCTCAGCGCGTAATATTTTGATTCAATGTCCCTTAATTAAAATCCTGTAACAGTTTCTATGATGGTGTGTCTCACAGGATACCATAGAGGCATCAAAAGGGAGCTGAGTGATGCGCGCTTGCATATATTGGACTAACGACACTTCTTACCAGTAACAATAGAAGATTTTCTTTTACTTACTCCATATATACGCGGACCTTAACTTTTTTGGTGAGATATCTATGCCACAAGCATAAGGTAGAGTCCACAGCTTTTGGCCATTTTGGAGTTGAGAGTAAAGGTGATTCATTTTGTGATAACACGTTATGCATCACTAAGTACCACTAACATCCGTTTTGTAAAATCTTTCTACCTATTTTTCCCATTTGAGAAGTTTGGTCGTGCACTAGCATTTTCTGTTTTACGAGTTTGGTTCAGATCAAAATAATTAATTACTATAATATTTCCTAACATAATTTATTTTTTTATTAATTTTATTTTTTGGGCATGTTGGGTTGGGGAGATAATGATGAGTTGCCTCAGTAACTGCTGTTTCCCTCAATCCCTCTTTTGTACAGCACCAATATAACCGCTATTTACCTCTATCCCCTCATTCTTACAGCATCAGTTAAACCGTTCTCTTCTTTTATTAACTGTGTACATACATGAGGTAAACTAGTTCATTCTAATCCACCTTTTCAAAATATGGACAACCAAAATATTTACTGCACAACTACTACTACTACAAATTTTCTTCAACCCCTTGTTCTACAAAGTCAAGTAATTGGTGATTATCATCTTCTGGATCAAAGCCATCATCATGAAGACGAAGAGGCGGAAACGTCGAGAAGATTCACCATGTTTGACACAGATATCAGGTACAAACCTCATCAAAATCCCAGGAAGAAAAGAAGTAAGTTGTTAAGAATTAGTGATAATAATTCCCTTAGAATCAGTACAAGTACTTCCGGTCTCATTACTACTAAGCCTAAATGTACCAAGAAACTACCAGACCCTAATGCACCAAAAATTACTAGGCCTTGTACTGAATGTGGCAAGAAATTTTGGTCATGGAAAGCACTTTTTGGTCACATGCGTTGTCATCCTGAACGCCAATGGCGTGGTATTAACCCTCCTCCCAATTTAAAACGACAAGTTCGTTCTTCATTTCCCCAACAATCCCACATTTCTGTTTCAACATCAGACGAGGATCATGAAATCGCGGAGTGCTTATTGCTCTTGGCTAATGGACTCAATGATGAACGTCTTCATCAATTGGTTATGGATGAAGGAGTTGAAGAAAAAGGTGTAAATGAATCAGGGACACCTTGTTGTAAATTTGAGTGTTCAAGTTGCAAGAAAGTATTTGGTTCACACCAGGCATTAGGTGGACATAGGGCTACTCACAAGAATGTCAGGGGTTGTTTTGCAAATACAAAAACTATTGAGGACTGTAGCCAGCAATTAGGATTGTTAGAAGATGGCACCAATATGTGCTCCTTAGAACAAGGGAGAGGAAATGATAATGAAGATATTGCAAGCAATGATAACAAAAGATTGATGGTGTTGGGGCATAAGTGTAGTATATGTTTGAAAGTTTTCTCAAGTGGACAAGCTTTAGGAGGTCACAAAAGGTGTCATTGGGAAAAACTCGGAGACGAAACAACAACAACAACAACAATAGTAACAGACTCGGACTTAACACGAGCTGTCATTGCCAATGTCAATCCAATGGAGCAAGAAAATAATATTGCTGATAATTTGGATCTTAATTTTCCTCCTGTTACAATCTCAAGAGATGATCAACATAATTCTTCAGCTTCCCAAACATCTATTTCAGGATTGGAATTGGACTTGAGATTAGGGCTATAATGTATAGTAGGAATATGTAATAATAATGATATTAGTGTTTCATATATTGCCTAGGAATATAGGCTAAAGTTTCAATGATATTTATGTTGTATCATCATATATAGGAGTTTGACTAATTAATTAGAAGGTTTTATGACTCCAAAAATAGGAGTTCAGCTTTTTAGTTGTGATTTGTGCTCCTTAATGTCACAAACTGTATATGTTATTAGTATATATGAAGTGATAAAATAATATCATGTGTGAAATAGCAGCATTGTTTACATTTAATGAATTGTTGGAGTACGTAATTCATTCAAATGTTTGGTTTATTTGCTTTGTTTAGGCATTATGTAACGATTTAGAAAAAGATATTTAGGGGATGAAATCCCGATTACATAATTGCAAGCCAAAATTTAATTTGTCAGGGATACAAAATTGATGTTGTCGATTTGGTTAAGTACAACATTGGGGAATTGGAAAAAGAACCCATTAAATTTGCTCAATCAAATAATGGATACAAACTATGATTTAGACAAGGATGGATTGTCTTTCGAACATCGGATCA
Source organism: Solanum chiquidenum (assembly GCA_029582725.1). Lineage (NCBI taxonomy): Eukaryota > Viridiplantae > Streptophyta > Magnoliopsida > Solanales > Solanaceae > Solanum > Solanum chiquidenum. The sequence goes on along the minus strand of JAJOOS010002752.1, from coordinate 3,353 downwards.
AACTCAACATCAACGGCTTTGTGCCGTAGGAACCGACTGTGATCACACGTTAGGTGCAAATTTGAGGGTGCGAGTTGTAAGGAGTCTTGGTGTTGAGCCTAAATTGTACCAAATCTACCACTTCCTAACCTCGACAGAAAGGGGCCTTGTCGACCAACGCTTGCTGACAACGGAACACATGGTTACGTTGAAGACCTAACACCTCCATTAGCGCAAGTTTTATACTTTTCTTTCATTCTGTTGCAGAAGGAAAATGATATCGATTGACCGAAATTATACAAAGATAGAACATAAAAACAAGGGAGACAACTCCTTTCTAGATCTTTCTTTTTTAATTGAAAGTAGCAAGTTACTCTATTATTGGAACAAATGGCAGATAGAAGGTGGCTCATCCATTCTAGATGATCCATGAACTTGTATTACAAGTGATGGGTAAATTTCAGAACATAGTAATATGGAATCTCTACCCTATCAGTTTCTTTCAGGCATGATTATCTAAAAATATATTATTATGTGTTGTGATTTGTTTTTTGGAAAATCATTTTTGAAATGTTCCAAGTATAACACAACTAAGAAAATATATTTAGAAAGAGTCGCCACTTAATTTTTTTAAGAAATTTAAAAAAAAAGCTCTAATAGATAAACTTTTTTTATAATTTAAAGAAAATGTCATATTTCCACTTTGAGACAGTGTTAGCACTCAAAGTGTCCGCTAACATGCCGATTATCCGTTGGTTTAACTAAAAATATTGATTAACTTTTTTAGAAAAGTTATGTTAAAGTAAATAAGGGTTTTTTGAGTCATTTGAAAGAGGAAAAGTTAACTTAAACAATTGAAAAATAAGATAAACCTAGCCAAAATGATAGATTAAGTGAACAAGCATTTGAACAAAATCAAGTAAATCAACATAAAACAAATTTGGTTCATGGAAATTCAAATTTTAGTAGACATAAATACTAGATAATTTGTAGTGATAAATATTTGATGGAAATTAAAATATTAACTTTTGACAAATTTAAATTAGTTCATACTTAAAGAGATTATTTTGGACCTATGCTCAAATGTAAAACTGTTTTTAAAAAATCATTTTCTCGAAAATTTCCCCATTATTCCACTCCACTCGAAGAAAAAATATATAAATAGAAATAGTTACGAAAATGATGTCTTATGTGTCGAACAGATTTAAAATAACTCTTTAGATATAACTTGATTAATTTTGATATTTTAAATTTATCAAAAGTGAGTATTTACGATCTTCATCAAATATTCATTTAACAGAAACTATATATCTTCTTTTTTAAAGGGAAAAGGGTCTGATATACCCCTCAACTTTGTCATTTAGAACTGATATATCCCTCGTTATAAAAGTGACTCATATATACCCCTACTGTTATACAAATGACTCACATATACCCTTTTCCTTGAAGGGAAGTGAAAAAAATAATTTTAGTTTAATTTTTAAAATTATTTTTAAAAAATATAATCCCATATGGGTATATTTAATCCTCCTCAAACATATATTATTTTTTAAAAACTTTTTTTTGTTTCAATGACTAATTTAGATTTATTATTTTGATGGTCAAATTTTTTTAAGTTTTGTTAATATTCTTGTAAAATTTATTATATATGACCCAATTTTTTTCTTCAAATAAAAAAACTAAATTACAATATACCGAAAAAAATAGTTTTAAATTATAATATAGCCACGAAAAAAATAGTTTTAATTTTTTTTCTTTACACTAAGGAATGAAAGAAAAAATAAAATAAGAATAAGAAACTCAAATAATGATAATCAAAAAGTCAAAAATAAAATAAAAATATGTCCGAAAAAATTAAAATATACCTTGAAATTTGCTAGAAAAATCATATATACCCCTAAATAATTTTTAAAAAAAATCAAAAGTAAAAACTATAAATTTAAAACTAATTTTTTTCACTTCCGTTAAATGAAGGGTATATGTGAGCTCATTTTGTAACGGTAGGGATATATGTGAGCCGCTTGTATAACGGTAAGGGTATATATGAGTCACTTTCATAACGAGGGGCATATCAGGCCCATTTTCCCTTCTTTTTTTTTTAATGAAAACTCATATTTAGATTTGCTATTTCTCACTTGTAATTTCTGTTATTTTTAAAAAAAATCAATTTATGATATTTGATGTAATTTTTAATGTTATAATTTCTGTGATTTGACTCAACTCTCCCAATATGTAGTTGGTTAACTCTACATTCTTTCCACAATTTATATTTAACTAGTATTTATTAAATATTTGATGGAAACCTAATATTTTCATATTTATAAATTTAAAGGATCAAAACTTTGTATGAATGTATTTAAGAGACTATTATAATATCTACCTCCTAAAATTAGTCCTAATTAAAATAATGAACCATTTTTGTCATATTTTCAATCCAATTAATGGAGTTGGTGAACTTGCCCATTTTTCTACAAGCATATAAGATGGTCAACATCTAATTATACACTCCCTCTTATTGTCAATCATGATCTCAAGGTCTTATATTCTACATGCTTATTTCAATGTGTCCCCACTTTAATTTGAATGATAATTCTACCCTAATTAAATGACAAGTAAAATAAAATTTTGGATTTTATTTTGTATTTAATAGTCTTTTAATTAGGCATTCTTCTTGGAATTATTATACATGGGAATATAATAAGTTAGCTGCCTTTCATGTTTGACTCTTTTAATGTGTGTTTCAACTTAGAAATTGAGAGGAAGATGCACTTCATACTATTTTATTTATGTTTAGTTAAACAATATATACACTCTAGAGATCAACAAATCCGGAATAGTGAATTAACTTAATAAGTTATCGATCTAACTGGTTGAACTAAAAATAGTCAGCAAATATATAATTCATATATAATGTGTATAATCATATATAATCTATGTCTAGCGGTTAAAATAAATAAATAGTAAATTTATTAGACTATTTGTACGAAGAACCCATTCATATGCTTGTTGATATCATAGGTTGAATAACTTTTTCTTTTTATGCAAATGAGCCTATGATTCTTAGAATCTCGAACTAGTTAGAAAAACTAGGTTAATGTCACGACCCAGACCGTCGTGATTGACACCCACACTAACCCTTCGGTGGGAGAACCATTACTACAACCCAGACTAAACAACTTAATGAAAACTAAAGCATTTAAAGATACGGAAGTAGCTTTAAATGACAATAAAAATGGAGTCCCCATAAACTCCAAGGTTTTTAACAAACAACTAATCAACTAATGCGGAAGAACAACCCCTAGAACCTGAAAGTCATTGTACCAAAACTCTACTAACGACAAGTCTAAGAACAAGGGGTACAACCCCGAAACTAA
>JAJOOS010002751.1:0-77245 GCA_029582725.1 Solanum chiquidenum | reverse complement strand
GGGGGGGGGGGCCCCCCCAGAGAGCTCTATCAACAAGGAAATAGTTATAACCTTAATAACAAAAAGCCAAATACCAGAAAGTTTTTTTTACCGTGATCTAATCCTTTTAGCACGCTTGACATGTCTTTGCAAAAGTTCTTTCGGAGATAAATGCTCAACAGATTCCCCAGCCTGCAAAAGTAAACAAAAAGAATCACTTGTTCAATTCTATAATTGAACACCAATTGCCATCTCTAACTACCCAACTACATTGAACAAGTAGGTACATCTCTACAGACTACATTCCAATCAAGGACATGTGAATCCTAACACATAATAGCTGACCAGAAAATTAGAAATGACTAAGCAATGAACTTGAGATATTGTTAAAGCAACACCCAGAAGTAGTATTTTTTGAAAGAGATCAATGCCTTTGTGGTCATGCTGAGAGGAAAAATTCAGATCACATTTGAAACAATTGAACTTGCTTAGCCTTAAAGCATAGATATTATGCTAGATACAAATAAATTAATAGGGAGATGCAACAAAATTAATGTGGAGCTCATGTGGAATGTAGTAGAATTTCTGAAGTCTTAAAACTGCACGAGAGGAGATATAAATGGATAAAGCCTCTTGGGATCCAACATCTCACCCATTCCTTAATTGATTGAGCTGCTCACATTCAAAGAAAACTTCCAACCTTCGATGAAAAAAAATTATATCATGCACACCAACCAATCCACTGGGAAGCCTATCCAGCTCAGGCATGGGTCCAAACCACGTTTAGTAGCTGGAATTCAAACCTGAGATCTTCAGACAGTTACGCCCATGCCTTAACCACTAGGTCATCCTCTAGGGGTGGAAGACATTCCTTTGATGAAAGTTAACAGCCAATAAAGGAACTCAAGGACTTCAACATAACATGAAACATACCATACTTCCATACTTGGCAATTCAAAACATTGGAGAGTAATCAAAAGATTACTTGGGGAAAAAATACTTCTCAGAAGCAAAATATTGCATTCAACTTGGAACAAATATGCATATAACACTTGATTATGTACAAACTTTTGTAATGTGGTAAATTTTATTTTATTTATACAAACCTTTCCATAATATGAAAGTTCAAAACCTTATTTTACCTTAAAGTTGATAGGGATGGGAAAATTCACCATTTTCAGTATTAACATAGATGAAAAACTGCAGTCCTACAATGAGATGGATGGTAAAGTAAAAGTTCTAGAAAGTGCATCATGGCATAGTACAAGTCATTAATCTTATACTAGACATCAATAACAGTCTGGTAAGTTCAATGACCAGCAAGGAGTAAATATGGTCAGTACTCCCGATTCTAGAGTGAATCAAACGTAGGAAGGTGATTTACAGTAGGATAGATTCATATCCTTTCAAAAGATAGATTGTAGGATAGCAACCACAAAAACACTTAACAGAAATCAAGAAAGATTTGGATGGGAGTGAATTGATGCGGAGACGTAAGATTGAATGGAAAAATTGAAATTAAAAATTACTAGAACGATTTGTCATGCAGTGAAGTGGGCATACCAAATGCAACCTATTCACATCTGCTGATTCAGGGCTTCTACAAGTGAGGACCCTGACAAAGATATTTATTCTAGGTGGCATTCTTGCACCAAGAACACCTACTTTCTTCCCTCTCATCTCACCACTCCCTCCCCCTCAAATAAGGAATCTAAAAATGAAGTAAAAGATCCTGCCCCGATTGTGATTAACACAAACATAAACCATGATTTACTAGTAAAATGAGTTATACTTCAATTCCCCTTGCCCCGTAGCAATCATTCCCCATGTACTTTAGATTACAAGACAAACAACAATGGCTAAATTATTTCCAAGCATCAAATCATTCTGGTACAGGAATCACATTCAAACTTTCACTCACTAAGTAGATAAACTCAAGTGCTCACCTCTTCCTCTTCTTCTTTATCTCCCTCCTTTTTCACAGGAGATTCAGCATCTTGTGGAGCTAGTGCCAAGGGTCTAGGAAGAGATCTTACCCCATCCATGTATTGGGACTGCCAACGAAATGTAAAGCAAATTAACATAAAAAGGAATAAATGCTATTTAAAAATAGAAAGTACTTGCAAAATTTCAAAAACCACATTAAGAAACTCATCCAGCACCACAGTTGCATCATTTATTCAAGAAAATTTAAATTATGAAGACAACAAATGCAAGACCAGAGAGGAGAATCAGCAAGACGGAATCATGATCTGAACTGGTTTGAGATCATAATCGGTTTCAATTTCATCAAATGCCCTCCCCTCTACCTCTACAATCCATAAGACTACCTTTTCCTCAAAATACTACTTCAAATAAAAAAGAAAAGAAAAAGGAACAAAAAAAACTATTATCCTTAGTTAAGAACTTAAAAGGAATGAGATTTGGCTGCAACTACTTGAATCAGTACTAGTTTTGAAGAGCTGTGAGAGAGAACCATGACCCAAAACTGGTTTTGAACATTCAGATCAGGTCAAAAATCAAGTAATATAACTTGAAATTATGTAGCTATACTATCTAAGCAGCATCAGGAAAATGTTTAAATTTTAATGAGAAATCTTTTGAGAGCTCTGCCCTCTGGTATCCAAATAAACTCATTCAATTTTGAACTTCCCTCAGTACTCTAGCATTGACATGTTTCTCTTCAAACCTAATACTATTTTCACAATAATGTAAGGGAACTTACATTTTTCTTCGACATTGTCACAATAACAACACAGATAAGGTGACGAACTCTCAAGTAAAATCACAGCTGAAAGTGATGGAATTAAACTGCAAATCTCGAAATGCATATGTTGGAAAATAAGAAGTAATAATTCTTAATTAACAATTCCATAGAGGGGTTCGTTATGTTTCCAAGTATAGTTAGATCTTCAATGTTTTGTCATCTTGGAAGATGAGCAGTAGACTGTTTTTTTCTCTATGATTGTTATTTTTCGGAAAGGGAAGTTTTCGTCCTTGGCATTCTATGGAATATATTAGGTAACATCACTTGAGGTAATCTATAGTAGGGTTGGCAAAATTAACCCATGAAAACTTGGCCCACCCAATCCGTCCAAGTTTGGGCTGGTCATTGACCTGCCCATTTATTAGCTCAGTCTATCAAAACAAATTGGGTTGATATGTGTGGCCCAAGTTGACCTATGAGAAATCTAATCAAAATAAGATATTTTTTGTTTGCATGTTATAATAATAATAATAATAATATATATATATATATATATATATTATTTTTTATGACCGTGGTCCCTGGCCAACTTGTCCGCACCTCGACTAATTCAATGGGACACCTGCCACCTGCCACCAGCAATTGGTAACTCTGTCCACCAAGGCAAGGCCTATTGCTGGTGGGAGGTGTCCCATGGAATTAGTCGAGGTGCGGACAAGTTGACCCAGACACCACGGTCATAAAAAATTATATATATACAAAAAATAACTGACAGTATCTGTCCACCAAGCTCAGTTATTTTGTATATGAACTGAGCTTTTACAAGCCAGAAACCTTAAGTCACTCAAGATACTGTCAAAAGAAAATTAATATTTCAAAAAGAAAGCACTAGAGCAACAAATAACGAATTTCTAGTTGAGCAAACCTGAGTGTCATCTGGAAGCCCATTCCTCAACCATGAGCGACAGAGGGTGTAGAGAGAAGCATTATCAGAAATTCGGACCTACATCAGAAAACAAAGGTAACTAACATGCAGTAAGAACATGTTTCTATAGAAAATATAGGGGATGCAAGGAAAGAACCTATACCAAAGCTAAGCAATGAAATGTTAAAATGAGGTTCATGCTAAACCACAAACACCCCAGTTTGCAGAAGAATTAATCAAAATTGCTTCACAGATTGAATGCTCACCAACAAAGAGAAATTGGGGAAAACTGATAAGAGAACCTAATGTTCTGTCAAGTCAAGGAAGTAGATGCTTTTTTTCTAGTTGCGGTTAAGTTGTACATAATTCATCTCAAGCAAACATCAACTTAATATAGAAGGGTGCACACTCTCGGGCAGATCTTATATACATTGTAAGAATGCAATCACCAGACATAAATAATAATCTCACCTCACCAGTAATGGGCTGTAAATCAAGAAAATAGATGACTAGTGTCACATTACATCTTAAATTCTCTTGCCATAACCCTTTGACAATAATTGGATAAGACGATGAAAAAACACCATCGAGACAAATCAGAGAAATTTAAAATTGTAGTTACACATTTCCAAGTGAACAAAGTTTCTTATAATTTCGTGTAAAGGTACATTGCATATCACACACACAAAAAAAGAAGTTTTAAAGTTTGTTGGAGTGAAAGAATCAACTGCACAATCAATCAACTACCTTCAATCCCAAACTAGTTGAGTTTGGTAACCAATACCACAAATGCTTAAAGATAACCTATTCAGTGCCTAATTTCCAATACTAACATTATTTACAACTGAATTATACCTGTGCTGGATTGCAAAGGTGTGTGAAATTTAAAAGGGTGTCAAAACAATGTCATCTATCAGGGCCTTCTCCATAAAAACTTTGATTTGGTAGCTAGAGAAAATATTATCTACACAATTTCATGAAATATTAGTGACAAAATAGTTAGCAGATATGTCAAACTCCAACATGTTTTTCTTTTCTGCTTATTTTTAGGGAAGGAAATGATTTAAATGACTTCCATCTGTCAAAATGAGGATCATATCAGGCATGATCAATAAAACATGCAGTATTTCACAAATCAAACTAAACAGCAAAATAGGCACTTACCTTTCTGTCTCTGATTATAGCAAATGTGTCATCCTTACTTCTGTCCCTACCGCAACCAAAATATAGAGCTCTAAGAATTTTCATATTAAACATATAAGGGAAACAGGAAAACTAAGTAAAACCTATATTACCTCTTCTCTCTGAAACCATTACAATCTGAAAGGGAAGGCTGAATAGAAGCAATCTGGAACACAGAAATGTAGCAAGCAGGATCAGGATACAAAGAAGGTAACAAAATTGTGAGAAAAGATAAAATAGATCTATGGAACACACTAAAAGAATGTAATTTCTCATTTGAAATTGCAGCACTGCATTACTGAGATAGGTCATTCAAGTAAATCTGCAGGACAATACTGCCAGTCTGCCACAAAGCATTAAAACAGTGAAAACAAGCTGGGGGGGGGGGGGAGGGGGGACACAAGGATTAAAGGGCTGTTTGGATTAGATAACAGACAAAAACAGCAAGAGAATAGTCTGTTAACAGAAGATAAACCAAGTTATTTTCTAAAAACAAGAAAATTATCTTCTCAATACTTGCAAGCCTAGTCTGGGGGTTCATGTGCGAACCCTTTTCTATTCCACTCTGTTTCCTTGTACTGATTATAGGAATCGAGCCTCAAATTTTGGGGGGTTAAGTTGAAATTATGTTTTTCCTTCACCCTACATTTATTTAAATTCCAAAACAAATGTAATTGTAACTAAAGAAGTTTAGCCGTTTAAAGAATATTTAAGAGTCTCCATATGTAAGGCACAGCAAATATTTTAAAGATTTCTTTCCAAGAGACAAAGCCAACACCAATCTTCTGAAATCGGATCCAGACACTTGCATTTGTTTCTCAAGTAAAAACGAAAAGGCAAAATATTTTGATTTCCAAAAAGGAAACAAAAACCAAAGGTTCTCAAATCAAGATACTACTTAAGGTAGGATGCATGCTATTCTTCCAAACCAATGCAAACACAGTCCACTTGACAAAATTAATTTTAAGAAATTCTCAAGCCACTTGCAAATTGGTCCCACATAGTTCAGTATAGCGAGGAATCCCCAAGAGTTAACCACTTTTGGTAATCAGCACATATACATATATCCTCAGAATTTTTTTGTTTCAATAATAACACACTTCCTCTTTCCCCACTGTCTGGGTTGCTGCTTGCTCCCTTCTTTTTTTGGGATCCAAGGGAATCTATTGAAAGATCAATTTGACCGAGAAAATGAGATTTGACAAGACTCATGGGTATATATATGGGAGACAGAATGTAAAAATTCCGTGCTAGGTTGAGACTCATGAGTTGCCTTCATTCCTCTTCTCTCTCTTTCTTATTTATTGGAAAAGGGCCAAAAATGCCCCTAGACTATCGAAAAAGATCTAATTATACCCTTCATCCACCTATTTTGCTGAAAATACCCTTTGATTACCTTTTTGGCTCACTTATACATTTATGACTAATGGTCAACGCTGAATTAAAAAAAGTTTATTTAAATTCTGTGGCGCTTTATTATCGATCCAAATTTAAACTCTAACCCCAACTAAATAAATCCACCCACACAATTTTCTGACTTACTCAACCCAAACACTAACCCACACGAAAAAATATGAAATTTCACCGTAAAAATCATTCTCAACCATTTTTGCATACCCTCCCAGACTCCACTTGTGGAAACTCACTGAGAATGTTGTTGTTGTTATTGAAACATGACAAAATACTTGTAGCTAATTTTGGGGATTTACTTCCCCACTTCAGCTAATCAAAGAGGATTACTCTAAATAGCTTCTATGAGACACCGCCTCGTCATAGACAAGAAAACAATACTCCCCCATCCAAATTTAAGTGTTTTACTTTCCTTTTTGGCCTGTCCCAAAAAGAGTGTCTCAATCTATATTTAGTAAGTTTTCCAATTCCGGCATTCTACATGGTAAGTTTAAGACCACAAGTTTTAAAGGACTACACACATATTTGATTTAAGACCACGAGATTTAAAGGACTTCACACATCTTTAATTTAAGATCACAAGATTCAAAAGAATCCTTTTGTTTCTTAAACTTCGTCCAAGTCAAACTAAGACACTTAAATTGGAATGGATGGAGTAGCATTTTTGGAACCAAATTGATCCATAGTCTTAATATGAATATTCAACAAATTACTCAATTAAACTATTTTTGACAGTGATGTGGGCCGTATACACCTCGATTAATCCATCGGACAACCCGTTACATCCCACAAGAAGACATGCCGAGTTATCCTACCCACCAAGGTTGGAGCAGATGTACTTACATTGAATGTTGTAGTTGGGGTTTGAACTTGGATCTCCGGATTATAATTCATATACTCAACTACTTAATCATCCCCTTGAGAACAAATGAATTTGATGTGTATTGTTTAATTTTTGTGGATAAATTATCTCTAAACTGTAAAGTACATCGATTTCACGATTTTTAAGTAGTTTGTATTAGAAGTATACATTTTTTTAAGGTGTTGTGTTTGCATAGTTGAATGTGGCCTTAAATTTCAGATTCTGACCTTGAGAGTATCTCTCTAAAAAAAATTAACTTCAGGAGTTAGCACTGGGCTTGGACCAGTTCTGGCCATTTTGACCTGTGGGCTGAAGTTTGAGATGCAAGGGACCAGCTCCAACCCTCCATGGCAGTGACAACACCAGTCCATGAGATTCATAAGTTAATATTCATGCCTCCATTAAAGGGCTATGGTAAGGTGGTTCATCGCCTAGGGTCAGCCCACTTGCCAGGTTAGCCACAACCTTACTGACACACCTCATTGAAGAAGCCTGAAGCTGGCTTTAAAATTCCAATAAGCTTGACAAGGTTATCAAAAAGGTACAGCCTATGGATTATGAACTACAACTCCTTTCAAACTCAATGATACACCAAGGGTTCCTCGTTTCTCAACTAGGAAGGTGGCTTCCGCAGATCCCCTTCATCAACCCCCTTGGTTGCTGCACATGGTCCCTTTTGACGTAATCAGTAGCCATGATAAACATGAGGATGGTTCAAAGAAGAAAATCAGTTTCAACAGAAACTTTAGTGCACAATGGGCAAATCTGGCAAGATGTTGGGTTTATGATCCAAATTCCTGATTCCAAAGTATAACGGACAAGCATATTTATAGGGGGGATGAGTGATAACATGTGAAAGCTCTACTTTAAACTCCCGTGGTTGACCTAAACATTGGAACTGGTTTAGTAGTTAAAAGTCGTGTTTACTCACATGAAGTCCCCCGAGATCAGTTAGTTGCAACCAGCCACCTGAGTGATATCACATCCCTATGAGGTCATTGTAATTCCCTAAAGATGCACTAGATCGAGAATGATCGCGAATGGAGAACTTGTTACTCTACTATTTCCAATATTTCCCTTTTTTCCTTGTTTCTTTCCTCTCTTTTTTCCTTCTTCTTTTGACTGCTTTCATAAATACAACATGGTACTTATTGATGGCAGCAAAGAATACATAGTCAATTTACTTTTTTTTTAAGAAAATTGAGTGGCTTTCATAAGTAAGAGTGAATCACTGAACAAAAAGCACCAATAGGGAATAAACAAGTTACAATGACCCACCTGGGAATTCGCAAAACTCAAACCTATCATATAATGAACATTTGATAATCCACCCAAAATGAGGCTATTAATGATTTTGTAGATATAGATTAGAGGTGGACAAATTGTATAGGACAGCTCAGAGGAGTAGGAGTTTTTTGCAGAAATTCATGTGTAACTAGAGCTCTGTCGGAGGCTTAATTCTTTTAACACCCTCCCTAAAAGAAGCTTGTTAATTGGTAATTTACAATGGTTACCAAAAAAATTATCTAATAACATGCAAATTCAATCATCTATTATCAAGATAAATAAAGTGAGTATTAAAAGAATTACTAAAACCTTGTGATGCGAAGAACTGACTACTGGAAATCCCTTAACCACGCCAGGCAAGACACCACCCGAAGCCGCAGGACCAGCAGAATTGACAGTAGGAGACGATCCAAGAAGAGCGTGTTGCAAATGACTCGGTCTAACACCCGCAGACTGACCCGAACCCGGATCCATCTGATTCAGCCCAAAAGGTGGTCTAGACCCGAGGTGGCTAACAACTGGCCGATTCGGGTAATTACTAGGTTTGGACAAAAACCCGCGGCCGGAGGAAGCAACTGGGTAGAGAATGCTGTGAAGATGAGGTTGTGAGTCGGGATTAGGAGGTTTTAGGACTAATTGAGAGTAACTGGGATTGGATGAGGGCGGTAGGCGTTGGGTAGATGGGAAGTGAGAAGATTGGTGGGAGAAAGGGGGATGTGGTTGTGGGGTGGGTGGTCTTACAGGGTTAGAGAAAATTGGTCTTGTGGGTATACCGGTTGTTATAGCTGCATCGGTTGTGGTGATGGTGGTGTTGGCGGCGGCGGAGGCGGCGGAGGCGGCGGTGGGCGGAGGATCCGGCAGAGCTGGTGGGGTAGAAAGTGCCATGCTTTGGTGTTGGCGGGGAAAACTTTTGGGTATTTTTATTAGGGGGAGAGAAAGAGATTACTTACAATTTGATTTTGAATTGAAAGTCTTTATCACTTTGAAATATGGCAACGGTGCGGAAAAAGTTACACTTATGACTTTGAGGTGAATACGACACCGTTCTGTATGATCCATATAATTGCATTTTGCACTTCAAGTCCCTTATAACTTTTGTGGAAGTCATTTTTAACTCCTAGTGTATGTATTTGGACTCCATTAAGCCTTGTATTGATTCTAAAAAAAAAACTAATTTGATATATGTGATTTATAGGATTTGACTTTTTGGGTACAGGCTTAAATGAATTTATTTGTTTTTGCTGAATATCATAAATTATAATGTATTATTTGTTTTTCCTGAATATCATAAATGTATTAGAAAATATTGAGTTGTTAATCTAATAACTAAAATGAGATATAATTTTAATGATAAGCTTAGAACCCATAAAATTTAAGTTTGGGTTTTGCCTATTATCATGTCGGGTAGGTCTGCTAAAGAGATTAAAGTGATCTTTATCAAAAAATAAAATAAAATTGAATCTATAATTTGAACATAATAAAATTCTATTTTTTTTCAACACGTTATTTCTTATAAAGGAACAACAATAACAACAAAATATTCATTCTATTTTTATAATAGGGATTTGGAAAGAATATGATATATGCGGATTTTATCTGTATCTTTAATTTGTAGGATAAATAATTTGTTTTCAATAGACCCTTCGCTCAGAAAAAAACCATTTTTCAAAAGGTTCGAAAGAAGAGTAAGACTGTAACGATAAAATAAAAATATTCAAGCAAGGAAAGTACTAATAGTACAGATATTAAAGATAACTAAAGTAAAAGAAATAATAGTAGTAATAAAATTGATGCATAAGATAATGCTAGCATACTAGTAAAATGTTGATAACGAAACGGACAACAAATTCAGATTAAGACCTTATTCTACCACTTTACTACCGACTAACAATCTACTCTAATCTCGTCCTTCATGTTTTTCAATCTAGAGTCATGTCCTTGGTGATTTACATTTATGTCACTTTGTATTGAATTACCTCCACCCAATTCTCTTTCGATCTATCTTTACCTTTCCTCAAACCTATCATCATCAACCTCTTATACCTCTTCACTAGGATTTTTGTACTCTTCTTTTACACATGTTCAAACCATCGCAATCTCACTTCTCACATTTTATCCATTATGGCGATTACTCCCGCCTTGTCTTGTATATATTGGTTATTGGTCTTTTCTCTTCTAGAATGCATGCACATCCGTTTGGGCATCTTCATTGTTGTTATCTTTTATTTTTTAGATGTATGAATTCTTGACTAACCAACACTTCACCCAGTACAACATAATCAATCTAACAACGATGATATTTTCTTATCATATGAAGTAGAACACATGAAGCGAACCTCTATATCATTCACCACCTCCAATACGATGTACGTCGTTCTCTTTATCCCCCTTATTTCCTGGATTATAAACCCAAGATATGTATACTTATTTGTTCAATTGTATAATAATTTAAGTGTCTATTTGTGTACGTATAACATAAAAATATATAAATGCATATTGAAGTCAAGTTAAATGGCACGATTATGTATAGTTAATACTTGTACTATTTCATAAAAATAAAATGAAGTCGTCCTCTTTAAAAAAAAGAAAAGGAGTACTATATATTTTAACCAACAAATGAAATTATTATATTCTTCTGTACCAACTGCCAAGGCAAACACGCCCTAAAATTTTACCAGAAAAAGAAATCGAATAAACTGAGGAGAGAAGAAGAAGGCAAAGTCGACTCTTTGCCACTTTACTCATCTCTGTGCCAACGCCATTATGATCTTCGTAGGTGGAGCTCCTTTATGTACAGATTCTTCTTCTTCATGTTCCCAGGTATTGTCATCCTCTGTTTTTTTTTTAATTAAAATCCAACTTCAGGTTCAACTCCAATCTTAATTAAGGGCTGAACTGCACCCACATAATGCATATCAAAAGTAGTACTAACAAATTTTATTAATGCTTGGGCCCCTATACACCGGAAAACCTTCAAAAAGTTATGGACTTTGTACTGTTTTCTTGATCTGTACATTGGACCAAAGAGGGACTGCTTGGTTTGGACGGTAAACATCTGGCTTTGTCAGATCTTTTGTTATAGACTTCTAGTTGTTTGATCAGTTTTCATCAATTGCAATCACTGTTTATTTATTGTGTAAAAACCTACCGTAGTGATCTTTGAGCTAATTTCTTCTTACTCTTGAAAAAGACTGATAATCTTATAGATTATTTAGATGGAAATAATCATAGGCAATTTTGACCTACCAAAGGAAAAACATTGGCAAATTAATAATCCGATCAAATAGTCGGAAGAGTGGTAGACAGATTATTTATCATAACTGATGAGCCCCTTACCAATTTTAATTGATTAAAAACATCTGAGGAGGTTTCTTTGAATGACTTCTATCGACCATTCAGATTAGGTGCAGAGGGAGTCTTCTTTTTTGTTTCTATCTAGCTACTTAATAAGAACATCTAATTTGAACAGGGACATGACATCCTGATGGATTTGATGAAGCATCCTGTTCTGGTATCTGCATCGTCTTCATTTAATGATGTTGCAGAAAGGAAATTCTCTGTCTCTAAAGATTCTAGTTCTGGTATATCAAGACATAATAGATGGGTTTACATTTTCCAGAGAGAATATGCAACGGTGGATCCTGCACTTGTCAATGTATGTTCATGCTTTCTTTAATAATCCTACTGGAATGACATCTGACCTTGTTCCCCACCATTCTTCCAATTTGTATTTCTTCTTTCTTTTGTCATAGTTCTAGACTTGCAGTTGCATGAGAGTCAATTTAAAGTAGTTTTTCTTGTCTCGTCTGTCTTTATCACCCACTTCTTGTGCCACAAATCGTAATATGTCTGGTTTCTGCATAATACCTAATCTGTCTAATAGTTAGAGGAGGTGTTTCCTATAACCATCATGTTAGCCCTATAAAATTCAGCAAGGCCGTGACTTGGAAATTTTTTGGAAAGCTGACTATCTAATGTGCCCATTGCTGCATGAGAAAAAAAATAATCTATGCTTGGAAAAAGAAAAGTAGTAGACCATAAATTAGTTGTAATAGTTGAGAGTGTAATTGCCTTGAGGGAAAGCAATGCATTTTGATGGTCAGGTTGATTATGCAAAAGGGAAATTGAGTCCTCAATCTGCCTGATTGTAAAATGCTCTATGTTATTCTATACCGTGCACCTTGCAGATATTCTTAGTCTGAAACTTGGTAGGTGCAAAATGTTTAGAATAATGATTGTCATTTCTATCTTGGAACTGAAGGGTCCGTTATGCTTACGGTTAGCTGATTCAAGTGTTTCGTGTTAGAACTTGTTGTTTTCCTTTTCAAGTATGTAGACTCTCTTCTAGACACTTTCCTGATCCTTTCTGATTGAAGCATCTTTATACCCAATACTGTGAGTTTGTAGCTATAAAGATTCATCTCCATAGTTGGTATGCTTCTGTCCAACCTCTTTTTGCTGGCCATTCTGTGCTCCATCCTTGTTCTTATCATTTTCAAAAACCTCTTTTTTTTCATCTTGACATAATTGTCATCTCGTGATGATATTCTAAAGATTTTCTCTTGTCATAATTAAGAGTTCTGTCAAGTTATTCTTCTTTTGGTTAGCATTTCTTTCGATTTTTATAGCAGAAGTTAGAGGGATATGATTGATGGTGGGTCATATGGTTTCTCTTGAATGTATTCCTTCTTCAGTTCACTTCATAGGTCATTTATGTAAAAACAATTCTAAGTCACTGAGAGTGGTTGCCGTTTCTGTTTGTATTTATGTTAGAGCAAATCTTTTGACCATTCCATTTCTCACACAATGCTGATCTACTACAGTACCTAAAAGATTGTTAGCAAGTTTTTCAGAATTATCCACTCTTTTCTGCTGTTCTAAAAGATCTTCTATGTTCTTGAACATAGGTGGTTGGGACGGATGAGGCAACAACTTGCGTAGGCCTTGTCATAAGGAACCAAAACAGTGGAATGTAAGAGGAACTATTTAGACAAAAAGACATCACTAATTTGCATTCAGGTGTTCAAGTCTAACTATTGTGATTGTGACTTCGCTACAGGACATCTGTTGCTCACTTGGATTCACCAGATGTTGTTGATATTGGCCTGGCCCAGATGTTGGCTTTTGTTGTCAATCAAAGCTCTGATGCCATGTTGGATGTATTCTTCTCTAATCCTTTATGTTAAACAACATTAGTAGCTAGCTTCTTTTTTGTTCTCTATTTTTTTTTACTGTGGATGCCGACATTGGAAGTGTATAATATGCAGGTTCATCTAATTGGTGGTTTTGATGATGCCTCACCTGAAGTCAGGCCAAGATCCTTCTTATTCTTTGATTTTCACAGAGATAGTGAGTCATTTAGAGGCTAGATAATGGTGCTGAATCTGTTGGACTTCTTGTGCAGCATGTTAATGGTATTACAGAAAGTCACGGAAAGTTAGTGGGCTATTCCTTTCCTTTGTGTAAGAAAATAGTTGACAGCCTGGCAAAGAGTAATATGAAGTTCCAGATTCACACACTCCATGTTCTTGGGCATAATACAAGACGAGATTCTGAAGGAATTGCATACCCCATCTTCACTGGTTTCCTGGTAAGCTGTATTTTGTATTTCACATTAGTTTATACCGTTGATTATCACAAAACAAGGGAGGGAAAACTTAGTGGTAAAAGTCCTCCCCCCAATCTTAAGGTTTGGGGTTTGAATCAATAATGATGATACATGGGAAAGGACCTCCGCTATTCGACTCCTGGTTAGGGAGTTGTCATTCCACTACAGTCGTTACAATTCAATATTCCAAGTTGCAATACCACTTCTGAGCTACTAGATACATTTTCTGAATTCTTTTTTCTGTAGACATAACTCATGAGGTATCTCTAAGAAATCCAAGTTCCTTAGACATACTGGTTAAAGCCTGCATCTAGACCTTGAGTGAAAGGCAAGATAATTGTGTGGGACAAAGTTGCGAAATTCAATTCTTTTGGAGGAGCTAACTTTTTCATTTTCTTACCTTTTTAATGGAAGTTGTTCAGTAGTTAAATTTCCTTTATATTACTCTTATCCTAAAGTGATTTCCAGTTTTTGGAAAGGGAAGTCAACTTTTGACTTAGTGCCTATGACAACCAGACGTGGATTTTGAATTTGGACAGAACATAATATACATATCCAGTTGATGCCATTATTTGAAATTAATAGGAAGCCATGGAAGCATGTTTTGATAATCATTATGTGAAACTGAATAAGATAAAAGAAGAATAGAGCTTGAACCATAGATAAAAAAATCTGGATAGTTTTTTTTGTTCTACATTAATTGGACAGGTTGCTCTGGTTAATTACTTAATTCCACGAACTGAGAGTGAGAGATAAGGTTATTCATGGTGGACCTTAAGAATATATGAGAACCACCTAGAACTTCTTACTGACTGGCAGGTGTATCTATCTTAGATGAAATACATGCTTAAATTAATCTTTCAGATCTACACTACCAAATTTGCAGTGAAGTAACAAGTGTGAGGTTGCATTTTACTTGTCATCCTACTTTCTGTCTTCGCCGTTATTCTGCTTAGTATTATTAGGGAAAAGTGGGAGCAGACAAAGAGATTGCAGATTTAGGTCAGGAAGGCTCATTTTTCAAATGGGTCCTCAGATGTATATAACGGAAACTCTTGATCCTTAATTCTTGATGGATGCCAATCTAGTGGTTGGTATTCATTATGCATGGAAGGGAGAGAATTGCGACTAGTTACATGGTTTTAAAATGCACACACGTAGAGATGGAAAGTAAATATTAATTACCGTGTCCAGGAGAAAGAGGGATTGGGTTTTCATTTCATTTCTTAATGGTATGGTTGAACACAGGCAGCAATTATGAATTACCTACCCATTCTCTGTTTGCCTCAATCAGCTGATTACCAATACTTTCTGTTTCTACTCTGTGACAGAAACGATTTGTTGGAGCAGAAAGTTCTCAGTATTCTACGGATCTTCTTGGATAAAGATTCTTAATTCTTTTTTTTCCAAATTCATTTGCTCAGGCGGAAACTGCCACTGGGTCTATTATCCCGGCAAACTTTGATGCAACAACAAGATGTCCCGATGAAGTTGTTAGGAGAATACGATTGTCTGCATCTTTTGAGGACCCAAGTTGGAAAGGAAGATTACTTGAGACATATGATACTCAGACTGATCAATTCGTGATTGCTCCATGCACTTGGTAAAACTGCTTACTTTGGATTTTCCTTATTTACTCCTTATGGCATTACCTCGGGGTGTTTATATTATCTTATCCTGTCATGTTATTTCTCAGTTTGTTGTCTTAATTCCCTGAAGTTGTCATCTAAATTTCTTCTGTTTATTTCAATTTTATTTAGATGAATGGTGAGAGCAATTTATAGATACACAATCATGTTAACTGAGACCCTAGTGAGCTTACAAGAACTTTAACTAACTTCATTGTGAAAAAATAGACTACGAATTAACTATCAACTTATAGAACCTAGGTAATTGGAACAGTTCGTATTAAAAAGAAACGTTGCCATCAAATCCACGATATCTTGGTTACACTCTTTTTTTTTGGCTTTGCCACTTGAGCTAGGCCTCTTTGATGTTTTAAACTTATCTTAATGGACTCCATTTTTTATACCATAGGGGCATGCGCAAGATGCATATTGCCCTCATGCTACAGAATTTATGTGACCAGGAAATCCTTCTTACGTGTTCCACCTCTCCTTCTGCTGAGGCTCCAGATTTCGTGGATAACCAAAGAAGGTACTACAGCATTTCCACAATTACGACACTTCAATCCCTTTCCAGGATCACGGATTTGTCAGTGTGCTAGCCACATGAGTCATCATTTTAACAAATTCTTTCTACAGGCAGTGGGACTATTTTATCCAACACCCAGATTGGAGTGAAACATTCCCTTTCAAAAAGCCACGTATATTTCAAAGGACAGAAGATAAGAGTTGGGTGAGGCACCAAGCAAAATCTAGCAGCTCATCTTATCCATACGCTGATTAAGGCTGTTTCGTTCAAGGGACCAGCTAGGGGAAAAGGGAAGTTGGCGCGTGTTTTATGGTAAGTACTAATGTTTCTCTCAAGGCTGTTTGGTACAACTGAAAGGGGTAAAAGTGCGTTAACTTCCCAATTTCCTTCCATTTTTACTTGGGTTAAAAAGCTCAAGGGTGATATTTCCCCTCTCCAACTATTGCAGGTTGTCTGAAGCGCCTTGCTTCTGTGGTGAAGTGCAGGAGTCAGAGTCACAGCTAAAACTTAGCCTTTAAATATTCTATTGATAAATAAAAGCTTGAAATGATGAGGCAAATTCTTAATTAGATTTTCCTAGTACATTGCTTGACAGGATAAAGGTAACAGTGACTTCTGTTCACATGTTCCATTGATGAGCCAAAACTTGAAATGCTTGCCAATTTTCTTGTTAGTTTGTCTTATTATTTGGTTTTCAGATAGTATCACGCGACATGACAATTCTTGAACTAACTAAAAGGAAGGGAGGGCCACCATTGTAAAGTGAAAATATAAGTTTACCTATTAAAAACAAAGAAGATCAAATTTATTAATCCCTCCCTTCCATTTTAATTTGCAAGGTTCCAAGTACAAGGGTCAATCAAACTATTTAATTTTTTTTATGTGAGTTCAAGCATTAAAACTTAACAAATAACATATATTTGGAAACTGTAGTAAAAAAAGCAACTACCTTGATCTTCCCACATAGTAGTAGTGCGACATAGAGGGGAAACAATAGGGATACTAAATATTCATCATGGTTAGGTGCTATTCATAGCTAAAAAGAGATATAAAAAGGATTGTACCGAGCTCTTTTGACAATTCTCAATTTTGAAGCCCAATTATTCTAAAGCGGCAGTAACAAGATCCTATCTAAGGACTCACATAATAAAAGTGTTTCCCGGTCACCAATACACAGATATGAAATACCTGGGCAACCCTCATCCTAAACGGATACATATTACACTAATACAGCACAGACAGTATCCTTTCAACGTTTATCCTTGTACTATCTCCTATTGGCAAGCAATATTTTTGCTAATACACAGTATGGATGCCATGAAATCAAGTCAATGGCTTCTGCAACTCACTGGGCCCATGAGCAAAATGGCATTTCTCTCCAAATGTGCACAAACCTTTTGAAAAATTCGCACACATCTTTGTTTTAAGTGGGCCAGGAGGACCTCGAGTAAATGGGACAGCATTCTTCAGCCCACCTGTAGGTGTACTGATATTCGATATGAGCTCCCTTACCATGCCACTCGCCTGATTAATCTGATCAAAGGTTCCTTGGAGTTCAACATTTCTTTTGTTAGTGTCCGTTTCGTGCTCCTTTATAAAGAGCTTGACACCAGTAACCCGACATATGTGTTTTGAGTTCACACCACTCTTCCCTATGATGTTTCCAGCAAGAGATGCATCTATACTAATGGTAGTTGTTGCAGATGCTCCAAAGTTTGTAGCAGCTAGACCAGGTTGGGACAGTTCAAGGTAGCCGGAGAACCCACTCGGAGGACCTTTGGCTTGGAAATCATCATACACTGGACGCACTTGCTTCCCAATCTCCATCTCACCATGAGCAAAGTGGCACTTATCACCAAACCTGCACCCTTCTGCAGTGTTGAACTTGCTACAAAACTTAGATTTCACAGCTGGGCCAGGACCATCACTAAAAGATGCACTATTCCTTCCAAATGGAGGTGCTGGGTTTGAACCCATGTTTGATAGCTGGTTCATAGCAGTGTAGCCAGGAACATAATGAAGAAAGTGACATCCCGCCCCAAATGAGCATCCAGAAGTGCTACACCACATCAAGAAAATGATTGTTAGCGTAAGCGCAACTGAGCAACCAAAGAGACAGGCAAATGGAGCCAAGAAAAGAGAACACACTGGGGTGAATATTGTTAAATGTCAGCATGTTTAGAGTATTAGCTTTCTCCCTTCCTGTTTTACAAGCTCATAACATTGTTTGAGCAAACACTACCTACTATTACTTACATAGAGTGATTGATATATAAGATATCATGGCACTAGAAAGAAAATATCACTATCTGAAATAAGATTACCACCTTTAAAAAAACCTGTCTATTCAACATGAACTTACTTGCGATTGCAAGAGATGATTGAAAACTAATATACCAAATAATAGTGCTAAAAATATTTATCGCTAAACAATGACCATATGAATATCAAATGAGCTTATTCCATGATTGTAAGGCATGACGCACGAGAAACCAACACCAGAATCATTAATCTGGATGCCAGGTAAATCAGCTCATAGATCACATGCTTTCCGATTACTTGAAATTAGAAAGAGAAAGTACACGAGGAACTTCAGCCTGAACTAAATAGATAAATTTACCAGGTTCATTCTTCATCTACATCGAATTCTTCATGCTAAACAGTTCCATCTCAAAACATAAATCAGATCTATTAACCACAACTCACAAAGACGAATTAAAATTACAATTTCAAATGAAGAATAGTCTAACACACACACAAAAAAACACACATAAGTTATGATGCTTCCAGGTTTGCATGATTGGCATATACGTAACATTTAAGAAATGTTTGATGTTAGTTATTATATATGGTACAACAGCAGCAATGATGACGTCGACCACACCATAACCTCAAAATAGTTGAGGTAAGGTTGTCTATGTGACTTTTATATCAATTCCATTAGGAACAATTATATTTCAATACTTAAGATAACTAAGGGTTTGTAACACTAGAGGTTCTAACCATAATACACTTGTCCTAAATTGACATACAGATTTGTAAATACGTGACCTAATGTAAGTTCAATAAAATAGTGTTTCCCATATTGGAATGATATAAGTAATGGTATTCACCAGGCAAAAGTTCAGCTTACCTACATCCGTTTAAACCCTACACTCAATTCATATAGACTCCATATCTACAACGACAATATCTCTTCTTCTTTTTTTGATAAAGTTAACATTATAACGACAGTATCTTTTTGTCCATATACCATTTATGGACTTTTCAATTAACAGTATTAGCTGGCTAAGAAAAGAAAATTTAGTGTTTAATCTTCTTGTCGTTATTGAAGAAGTTGGATTTGTAATGTTTGAATTGTACAATAAAGAACAGTTCTGCCAAAACACTACAATCTTAGTATGAGAAGTAAGTGATCAGCACGCACTTGGTTTTGTAATGTGCACTTTTTTGGTATTAATAAAATTGATCAGTTCGACCAACAATAAAAAAACACTACAATCACTGAATAATTAAAAATGAGGAAAACAATTGTACTAAGTTCACATACCACCCCCAGAATCCCAGATGTATTCATGACTTTCAGTACTATCAGTGTAGTTGGTTACTAGACAGTTATGGTTCTATTATAGAACATTGTCACTAATTTAGTCCAGTAGCTAAAACCTAGCATATAATCTAAAACAATATGCATTGCTAGAAGCTCACAACACATGCATACTAGTTATAGAGACGTAGAGAATACAGTAATAAAGATTAGGTTTAACAGAGATTATATAGAAAATATGGGAAGTTTGACGAGTATCAATTTCAGGCTCTATTCACACACATCCACACTCAACCTCAAACTTGAAAAACATCTTCCCACGACGTATCTTAGATAAACAGTGTTTGATCCAACACTTTGGCTTAAACATCCTCAATGGTATAGAAATTTTCTATAGGGAACCTGTGAGTAAATACAGCTGATTGAAAATGTCGGGAGACGCAGAGGTAAACAGTGCTTGTTTCTTTCCCTATTTTCTATCTTTTTATTTTTTATGAGCGAGAAATAGCTAGGGCCAACCCTTAAGACCAACAGCAGCCTTCGAAACTAGGGGATAGCAGGCCCTCCCCTCTACCCTTCTCCACTTGAATACCATGCTTAGTTTGCAGGCACAAAGCTCCAACCTGTGACCTAAGTCACAACTCACAAGTCCCTCAATTTTTGCCACTTGAACTAAGCCCTGGGGCATCTTTTTTACATTCATGATGACATGATATGTATTGGTCCAACAACATTTGGATTTTTCTTTTACCATCACAATCTTGTCATTCCAAATGTTATGGTTCAAGCATTACAAAACATTATAACATAAATGAATCAAATTGAGAAAACTTGTTTTTGATAGATGAAGCATGAAACCTGTAAAACTTCATGCATGGCTTTGATTTGCTTCCTACACCAGTCGTAAAGGATTCTGATTCTGTTACAAAAGATTAAATATTTCTCTTTAGTTAATAATTTCCGGTGACATTAGCAATTACCAATATATATTTAATAGAATCAACTATCCACACAGTACAATACTGCAAACAACCCAATTTTAGTAGTTCTCATTACAAATTCCAAAATCACCTAACCCTTACTGTATCATTAAACAACTCCCAAAACTATAAAGATGATCACTTTTATCGAGCTTTTACAACAAAAAGGCTTAGAATACTAGAATTAGTGCAATCGAAGTAGACCCAGAAAGAGAAAACTAACCATCTCTTGATTTCTTCATGCCTCCACTGCTACCGAAAGCACCGCCTACTCTTCTCTTCCTCCCAAACTCCATTATCGGCCGTTACACAGTGAAATTGAAGCAGATAAATACACCCAAAAATGAAAGAATTTAACCAAAACAAAAGCACTGGAAAATGCTAGGGTTTTGGTTTGAGCAGAGAGAATTGGGCGATTAAAGTTTGAGATTCAAAATTTTGCAGCTTTAGATCCGCACCTGAATATGTAATCCTCGTATTTGTTCCTTCACGGACACCTAATAAAACAAATGTAATTAGTGAACTAGATGTATATTAATAATAATTGCAATTAATTATATGTAGTAATTACTCCCTCTATTTCAAAATAAATAAATTAGTAAGTCAATATACACCTATTGTATTAAGAAAAAAGATTTACGTAATTTGAATACCCACTTTCCACTTTTGTCCTTTTAGTTATTGTCAAATTATTTTTAAAATATAAATACTTCAAAGTATTTATTTTTGTTAACATGAATAATTAATTCTCTTGAAATTATGACCTAGAAAATGTATATGAGAGGTAAAAAGGAAAGAAAACAACTTAAACTTAGAACAATTCACTTATTGTAAACTAAAAAAAAAGCCTAATAATTTTTTTAAAATTTATTTATTGTTGTTTTAGTGTATCAGGGATAATTTGTCTTAATTCGTATTTATTTGTGTACTAGTAGCATTTGTTATAAACTTATAATATCATAGTGTGATGTGTATTAAGTTGGAAATTTAGCCAAATAAAAAATTAAATAATACATATCTAACACATCTCATAAATTATTTCGCATCTGATAGTGTATATGAATAATACTCACAGAATTATTCTGAATAAATTATATTAGTAATATTAAAATTAATTATATTGATATTATTCTAATTTATAAATTGATTTGATATATATTAAAAATAATATGCACTATACAAAATTTTAAGTTATACATAATTAAATTGTTTAAAGAGTTATTTGATACTAATTAGACAAATTATGACGAGATAATATAAAAAATATCATAATGCCAAAAATAATAGAATCCCAAAATGAATGATTGGTATTTGGTAGTAAAGCAATAAAGGTCTAAAAGATTGGATGAATTTGAAAAATACCTACTTTAGGATTAAACTGGAGTATAATTATAATTTGAGATGTAAATAAATAATTACAATTTAATAAAATATTTTTTCTACATTATTTTTACTCGTCATATTTTTTTAGAAAATAACAAATGAATTATACATTTTACTATGATATTTATGTATAGGATAAACATAGTGTAAATCCGTGCAAATTAGATTACAACACGTGAAAGACAAACGGTATTACTTAGCTAAACATAACTTGACGACAAATTAACTTGATAAAGTGGTTGAAGCTCGAACATGCACTGAATAATAGCAAATTTTGTATATAAATCATGCAACATTAAAGACAAATGGTATTGCTTAATAAATAGGTAAATAGAACTTAACAACGAATTAACTTGATAAAGTGGTTGAAGCTATTACTTAATATCTTCAACCAATTGGTTTTCCCCAACCAAAATCATTACCACAAATATTATACCTTGGAGAACTACTAATGAGCAATCTATTATTTCCCTCATATATTGACCCCTTTTTTAATATAACTGGATTTTCAACCCATCCTTTGTATATTTTCACCACTTCTTCAGAGTTTTGAGAAACAACCATCTTGTTTATTTGCATTGCACCCCATCCTAGTCCATTTTCTAGTAGCTCCCTTGCACTTGTCTTTACTTGTTTCAAATGAATTGCATTTCCAAAATACCCTTCTAGAAGAGGAGGATTTAGTCTTGATCTTGTGCCTGTTGAAGACATAACTAAGTACTGATGAGACTTATGAAAACATAATTAAGTCATTTAAAGTATATATATATTTTTTTAATAGTTTAAGCTAAATGTTATGATAACATAATTCAGTATGGTATCAAAACAGAATAACAGTTATAAGTTTGAAATTTATTGATATGTAGCAATCAAAAAAAGAGCTAAGACTACATGTGACGAACGTGTTATATACATAAAGAAAAAAAGTCTAATTATGCCATTAAATTTTGAGAACTGACTCAAATATGTCATTTATTAATATAGTTGGATTAAAATATTTCTTGATATATCACTAAAAAATTAGTTTAAATATGCCTTTATTTACTAACGACAAAAGCTTTCCAACATATATAGGGTATATTAGTTTAAATATACAAATTATGACGAGATAATATAAAAAATATCATAATGCCAAAAATAATAGAATCCCAAAATGAATGATTGGTATTTGGTAGTAAAGCAATAAAGGTCTAAAAGATTGGATGAATTTGAAAAATACCTATTTTAGGATTAAACTGGAGTATAATTATAATTTGAGATGTAAATAAATAATTACAATTTAATAAAATATTTTTTCTACATTATTTTTACCCGTCATAATTTTTTAGAAAATAACAAATGAATTATACATTTTACTATGATATTTATATATAGGATAAGCATAGTGTAAATTCGTGCGAATTAGATTACAACACGTGAAAGACAAACGATATTACTTAGCTAAACAGAACTTGACGACAAATTAACTTGATAAAGTGATTGAAGCTCGAACATGCACTGAATAATAGCAAATTTTGTATATAAATCATGCAACATTAAAGACAAATGGTATTGCTTAATAAATAGGTAAATAGAACTTGACAACGAATTAACTTGATAAAGTGGTTGAAGCTATTACTTAATAGATAGATAAACAGAACTTGACAACGAATTAACTTGATAAAGTGATTGAAGCTCGAACATATCCGAAATAATAGCAAATTTTGTATATAAATCATGCAACATTTTCCATGTAAGGACATGAGACAATATATAATAAAATTGTTTTACTAGTCAAAAAGTTGTACTACTATTTCTATCTTGTCAAGTAATTCATGTCAGCTACGATGTATTTATAAGTCATTAGGCTCAGCTTAATTTTTATTTTTTACGTTCAGTATTATTTGTTATTTTATTGCATTTGATCACTTTAATTCTCTTATCATTATAACCTCACTTACAAATTCAATTGCATTTTTTTAGGGCAAACAGTGATATCAATTAATTTTTAATAATTATACAATATAATTTAAAATAAATAATTAATGTTAAAAATAAAATACGTAAAATTAAATAGGGGGAGTAACAAACACCCGCTTCTTCTTCTTTTCTGATTTTTATGTGAATATGGTTGAAATTGCACATTATACTCATATTCATTTGGCAAAGGAACTTTGACCGAAATTGATGTAACAATATCAAATTTTTGAAAGGACCTTTTACCCTCCTGCACTATTTAATAGTGTATTTTAAAGGTATATATGTGTCCACGTGGACATCATAAATATTGCATAATTATAAATAGTAACGTGTCCACATGGACACATATATACCTTTAAAATACACTATTAAATAGTGCAGGGGTAAAAGGTCTTCCATAAAGTTTGGTATCGTAACAACAATTTCGGCCAAAGCCAAAGTTGAAGTATTTTTCGAACCATTTTCAAATGCCCCTCAAGCTTTAGCCATATTTCCAACTACACACTTAACCTTTGCGGGGGGTCCTATTACCCCCCTAAACCTTTTTTTTTATATTAGTTCACCCTCAGACGCTGATGTGTCCACATACGTGAACTCACCTCCGTGAGGCGCGTAAGAACGTAATAAAATGTCCATGTGGAGTCCAAATAAGCCTCCCAACGGTAACTTTACTCTTTATTTAACCATACATTTATTTTTTATTCTTTTCCCAATTCGTTTATCTCCATCTCTTTTGTTCTTGAACAAAAGCTCTCTTCTTTGTTCTTCATCCACCATTTTCAAAACTTGAATTTAGTTGTTGTATCTTCTCCAACTAAGATTGAATTTAGGGTTTGCAATTTTCTCGAATTTCATAATGAACAATCGAAATCTTCCCCAATTCGACAGCTTGATTTTATTTTTTCACTTTGTGTTATTATGGTTAGTGATGTCAAACACAAAATTGAATAAGCTATGCATGGAAGATCGTAGAGAAAAGGAATAGTAAGTAAGCTTTCCGAGCAACGTCAGTAATGGAAGATCGTAGAGAAAAGGAAGAAGAACTAGAGATTAGATTAGGAAGAAGAATGAGGGTCAATTAGGTTCATAAAAGGTAAAGGTAAAGTTTTGTGACACGTGTCAATTTGTGAGTCGTGTAAAGTCATGGGGTCCACTAATATATATGTGGACAGCGCGTGTATACAAACATTTTTTATAAATCTGGTTTATGTGGACACATCAACATTTGAGGGTGAACTAATATAAAAAAAAAGGTTCAGGGGGTAATAGGACCCCCGCAAAGGTTAAGTGTGTAGTTGGAAATATGGCTAAAGCTTGAGGGGGGATTTGACCCTTTTCTCTATCTTCAATGATGCCTGACCTATGTATTTCATTTGTTCTAAAATAAGTGTCATTTTAATTCATATCACACTCATTAAAAAAATGGAGGATGTAATTTACTAAATTACGCATATTTATTAGATTTTTTTATTTTTTTTAATTGAGCATTATTAAGAGTAGCAAATCTTTAATATAGCTGATTTGAAAATGAGTTGTACAAATATTAAATCTTGCATAAGTAATACCACTTTTGATAGTTCACTAAAAGGTAAGTTATTCATGTATAAAATAAAGTATAAAGTACATAGATTCCATATATTTCGTAGTTAATTACATCAATCTCGAAAGTTTCCCAATTAAAAATATCCCAAATTTTTCACTGCTTTCAGATACATTCCTTGAATGTCCTACATTGCAAATAATATATTACTTAATGGGAAAATGTATCCGAGAGAGAATTTTTGTAATTTTCTAAAATAATAAATAATTTTAAAGATCATAATATCTTAAATTGTGTACTTGTATATTTATGTAATTTTTCCTAAAACAGATAGGATATAATAATAATTTTTTTTAAATTACCATTTTTAAAAAGTTATATCAACATAATCCTCTCTAGAAAAGAACTCCTAATGTTATCACTTTAGCATTAGCCCGGCCACAAACATTGGTTAGACTTTCAGCCCAACCCAACAAAACTAACAGCCAATCCCTTAAAGTATTTACCCAAATTGGACCCATTCCAATATATTTACTCGCATTGGATCCACAATCCAAATTATTTACTTGGTTGTCCTCTTATTCTATTCATTGAACCGTTGTTGATATCATTGAAGTATCTATATACTCTGATGATATCAAGCAATAATTGAGCAGTCTTTTCACTGAAACATCGTCTCTTCCTCCTTGATGTAATCAGAGTATATATATACTCTAATGATATACACGGAGTTACTGAGTAGTGTTTTCACTAAAACACTACTTCTTCCTCTTTGATACCATCAGAGTATATATATATACACTCTAACGCTATCAAGTAGTAAATGTGAATTAGTAGTTAAAAACAAGGAAGTATGAAAGAGGTAGCCACTTATAAATAGTTTTTCTTTTTGAGATACAAGTGTTATTTTCCCTCTGTAAATTGTAATCCTAAATGTGTTTCTTAAGAGATTTTTGTGACTACAAATATATGCTCATTATGAATTAATTTTTTTATTTAAATATGAAAATATGTCAATTTTTCTATAATTAGTTAACCAGGGTCTCAGTTGGTACGAGAAATAAAGAATAATTAATTTGTAATTAATTTTTGAATGAACTTATTCCATCTTTGATTGGAATACAATTGTAGAATAACTTATTTCGAAGTTGTAGTACTTTTTCTGTTTAAAAAATAATGACCTAGTTTGACTTGACAAGGAGTTTAAGAAAATAAATAAGACTTTTCAATCTTGTGATCATAAATTAAAGTTATGTTAAATGTATCAAAATGTCCTTTTATTTTGTGGCCTTAAACACGTCACATGGAAAACTGAATTAAAGTGTTGCATAAAAAAGGAAAGGGGTCATTCTTTTTTAAACAAACTAAGAAGAAAATATGTCATTTTTTTAAACATAGAAAATATTATTTTTATTCTATATTGAGAGTGGAATAACAGTTTCGAGATAAATATTCATGTATACCATTTTAAAAAAGTTATATCTATGTAATCCTCTCTAGAAAAAAATCTCCAAATGTTATCACTTTAGCTTTAACCCGGCCCACAAACATTGGTTAGACTTTCAGCCCAACCCAACAAAACTAACAGCCATTCCCTTATGTGTAATCCTAAATGTTTCTTATGAGATTTTTGTGACTACAAATATATGCTCATTGTGATTATTTTTAAAAATAGTATGAAGATATGCTATTTTTTTATAATTAATTATGGACTTATTTGGTATGAGAAATAAAAATAATTAATTTCAAAATAAACTTATTTTGATTTTGATTGGAAATTTGGAATACAATTATGGGATAACTTATTTTGAATTTAGGGGTCGTTTGGTACAAAAATGCATAATGCAGGAATTACTAATGCATGGATTAGTAATACATGGATTAGTAATGCAGAGTTTAGTAATGCAGGGATTAATTTTTATCAAGTGTTTGGTTCATTGTTTCCCACCTAATCTTATGTTTGGTTTAAAACTCTAGAAAAAGTTTTTTTCCTATTATACCCTTGAGTTATTATGAGATTTTATATTTCATTTAACTAGTCAAGTTAAATACTAAAATATTAAATATATATATAATTATTATTAATTTTGAGGTGTGATATGTCACTATAGAGATCCTTGATAGCACGATATATTTCTAATTTTTTGTTGATCAAATATACCTTAAACTTAATATGGATTTAAGGCAACTTAAATTGTTCAAATACACAAAGCTTATTTTATTTTTTTATAAAAAAAACAGTTCAAGTGGTCAATCGACGAACTACATTTTTTTTTAAAAACGAAATAATCAACCAATATAACAAATCAAACATGGAGAAAAAATATTAGTTTATGAGATCATCAAATTACATGGAACGAATTTGGAGAATTTAAAAGAATATTTCTAAATATTCTCAGATAAATAAAAAAGAACATTAAATTACAAAAAAAAAATGGCAAAAAGATTTAGGGATAGTTTAGTCATTGAGGGGTCTTATCCAAGAATTGTTAAACCTTTGATTAGTTATTCCTCCCTTTTCTAGGGATAAAATAAGAACTTGTATGAGATATAACTAATTCATGGATTACTTTAAATAAAGTAACCAAACAATGTTTTTGTTGGACTAAATTTTAATCCATGAACTATTTTGATTAATACCTCCTACCAAACGAATCTTTATAGTATTGTTTTATTTGAATGAAATAACAATTCCACATAACTTGTTTCTAATCAATTGTCGAGTAACACTAAGGTCAAGTATTTTTTGGTTTTCTTTTTTTCAATCTAGTATCTGATATCCGCATTAAAGTCCAACGACACAAGTTAGGGTGAAGTCTTGAGTAAAGCAAACGGCTCACCAGTTGCCACATCACCAATGTTTACCCTTTACACAAATCACAGTCAACAGCATAGCAACTATACTATACCTCCCAAAATTAAACACACTGAAAATAACCTTTAGCTACTCAAAAGAAATGGCCAGAACCTCCATTAAAGCTCTACAACATTTCTCAAAGGAGAATTCATCTTTGCAAAAATAATGAAAGCTTCATTGAAATTTCGAGAAAATCAAAACCCAATTGTCAAAGCCAAAATCCCACTAAACACATTTGGTTTTCCATTACGGTCTAGTATTGAAACCAGCACTAATGATGTCAAAGACAGAGATTTATGTTTGAGTTTCAGTACCTTTTTCCAATCCGGTCCGGTTCTGAAGCTGCTTTACCGGCCCAATGATTCAGACCGGCCTTTCGGGTTGGTTGTGAAAACCGGAGTCCGATCTTTTGGTTCTCCCATGACCATGAGTGCGGAGTTTAATTTTCTAGGTAATGGAAACCCTAGCTTTTTCCTTCACTTTAAACCTCAATTGGGTGATTTTTCAATCCGGAGATCGGTCAATTCGAGGAAAATCGAAAACGACGACGTACAGAGCAACAATATTGTCCCTAAGGATGATGAGAAGAAGAGCGGGAAAGTGACCTGGGCTAATTTGTTTGCGGCGGAGGGATTATTGGGCGGGGAAGTACACGCGAGAACGGTGTTTCCGATAGTGGATAAGGTGGTAGGGAAGATAGGATGGAGTTTGAAGTTTCCGGCGACGGAGAGTGATTCTCCGATGGGGAAAATGCCGTACATGACGATTAGAAAATTGGCGATCGAACACGTGTGGAAGGATAAGGCGGGGATAGTTCGAAATTCGCGGGGGAATGATGGTGACGTGGCTGAGGCGTGTTTGGCATTGAAGAAAGAGCTGGTTAATTTGGAGTCGGAGAAAGAGTCTTTATGGAAGGAACTGTCGGAGATGTCTACCGGCAAGTTTGTGCCGGCCGCCGGTGGTAGAAAGATGACGAGATTGAGAAGAATGATAGAGAGAGTGAAAAGTAGATCAAAAGCTGGTAGAAGTGGAGAGATTAAGAAGAATTGTGCAGTTAATACTGTGTGATTAATGCCTTGTAATTGTCTGTTTGAATAACAACTAGTAGTTAATTAATGATTACACGATGAACTTTCAAATTCTAACTACTACAGATTTGTAGTAATCACGATTCGTATTACTTGTTATAGTAAATCTTAGACATTCTATGAAAGATACAAAATGTTTTTCCTATCAAGCTTGCTGCATCGTAGTTAAGAAAAATAATAACACTCGTTATAATAATAAAAAAAAATTATACTTTGAAATTAAAGTTTAGGAGAAAGACAAGTTAATAAGTCAACATACTAATTAGCAATACTAGTTAAAGTTGAAACTTGAATCCTACCTATAGCTATTTCCAACAACTTGACATCAAAGGAGAAATTTTCTCAACAAGGAGTTCGTCTTCTGGGTCGTCGAACTTGTTGCATTAAATTTGCCTAATACGGGTTACTTCTTTAGTGTGGTTTGAGAGCTATTACATAGTAACATGATTTACCTTGTGCACACCCAAAAAAGAATAACGACAGTTGATTTTCCTTGTGATCGGAAAAAAATTTAAAAAACTCTACTTGATTAATGTAATCTGAGTCTTTTATGGGCTGAAAGAAAACAAAGGCAAAACTAAACGCAGATTCACATTTCGTTTCCTCAAACTGGGCCTGGGCTAAGTTTCACATTCCCAAAATAAATGGGGGTAATTTACGAGGATCACTTTGGAAATGGATATTATAAAGAGAAAATTGTATATAATAACAAACGATTAATTCAAATTAAATGTTATAGCCATAATTTGATTTAACTGTACCTCATAGCAAATTATTACTATTTCGCCTCTCTCCCTGGTGAATTTCGCTCGCCACTCTCGTTCTTGCTGGGCAATCTCCCTCGCCTCTCTCACTTTTATACAAACACAAATGTATAAAATGCGTTCGTATTTGTATAAAGCGAGAGAAAATTATATATATACACATATTTTTGTTCCCCTCTCTCCCCTCTCCTAGATCTTGCTCACCACTTTCACTCGCCTCTCTCACTTTATACAAAAACAAATGTATACATTGCGTTTGTATTTGTATAAAGCGAGAGAAAATTGTATATACAAATACAAATGCATATATTTCCGTCCTATACACTTATGATTATACAAATACGATCTTTCCCTGCCCAGTTTTTTTTTGTCTTTCTCTCTTTCTCGCTTTATACAAACACATATTATACAATTGATTCTTTTATATATGTATACCGAAACAAATTATACAATTGCTTTCTTTTGTATATGTATAGCAAAATATACATATTAATAGTCATAGAAAACAGAAAGTTTGTTATGGAGCGCAATTATGCAAACTATAGTTATAACATACAAATATGATTTTTATGTTTGCTATATGTGAAAGGAAAATTGTATACAACAACAAACTATTAATTCAAATTAAATGTTATAACCATAGTTTCATTTAATTATAATTCGTAGCAAACACTTGCCATTCGCCTCTCTCCCCAGTGAATTTCGCTCGCCTCTCTCACTTCTTACAAACACAAATTTATAAATTGCGTTTGTGTTTGTATAAAACGAGAGAAAATTGTATATACAAATACATATTTTCGTCATATACACTTATAATTATACAAATACAGATCTTCCCCTACCAGTTCTCTTTTGCCTTTCTCTCTTTCTCATTTTATACAAACACAAATTATACAAATTACAATGTATAATTTGTGTTGTATAAAGTGAGAGAGAGATTTGATATACAAATGTTTTATTTCGATTCAATTGTATAAAAATTCAAATTTTATGCAGATATACAAACACAATCATTTGATACATATACATAGTAGTTACATATATACAATTATCTAACCGATAAACATATACAATCGTTGCGCTTTTATACAAACGAGAGGCTGCCAACGATTTATACAAATCTAATGCTCCATAGCAAACATAATATTTGCTATGGAGCGCAATTTTGCAAACTATAACTATAGCATACAAATACGATTTTTATGTTTGTTAAACCTAAAAATTTACTCTATTTTAAGCGGGGTAGTCGCTCAAATATTTTTATGGGAAAATGTCTGATATATTTTTTAGTTCAGTGATTTAAAATTAATAAAAAAAAAGGTAGCTTACATATACCCTTTGTGATCTAGGGTGATATTTATTTTTTCTCTCTTGAAATTGTTGGTTTTAAATATTTACCCCTTGAGAGTTTTAAGTTAAAAAAAAGACTGAAAATGTGCTTAACATCAAGAAGAAGAAAAAAATGAGGCATAAGTTCAGTGACGCAGATTATCCCATGGTATATGTTTAATGACATAAGTTATGCCCAACACAAGAGAAATTAAGCCAAGACACTAGTTATGCCTCAAGGCAAGACAGAGGAAATTAAAACCAAGACAAGAGTTATGCCCCAAGACATAAGTTTAGTGATACAAGTTATTCCCCAAGGCATGAGTGACACAAATTAGTGACATAAGTTATACCACAAGGTAAAAAAATTCAATTCTTTTTGCCCTGCAAATCAGATACTATAAAACTTATGTCTTAGGGTAAAAAGTTTCGCTCGATTATAATTAAAAATATTTTGACACACAAATGTTTATTAAGAGAATAGTAAGAGACAAAGGTTAAAATCATGAATTTGAGGGATAAAAATGGAAAATCATCTCAAAATAAGAGCTATCCGTACAAAAAATAATAATTGATGTTCAACTTCTGATCCTGTTTATTTCATAGATAAAACTTTAAATTTAATAAATTTTATGTTATGAATAAAACTTTTGATTCTAAACCTTAAAGATTTGCTAGGGCTAATAAGAACTAAAAATTTCAAAATCACTCATTTTCAAAACCATCAAAAATAATTTTGTGAAATACTTGGCAAGAAAAGAAGTGATTGTATTTTCTTTTTTCTTTGTAAATAAATGTTGTGGAGCCTATTTCCCACTCTCTTTCCTCGAATAAGGGAGGGAAAAGGAGCTGGCAAAAGGTCACTCACACTGCCTTTTAGTGTACCACACTACTCCCATATGTAATCCTACATATTTTATTAACAATAATGAATTGAAATTAATAAGGTTACGTTTGAATATGCGATATAAATTTTATTTTTAGATTTATGTTTGGATATCTGATTAGAGATCATGGTTTAAATTTTGAATTCTCCAAAAAGTATAATTGAGGGATTCAAAATTGTGATTTCAATGATTTAAATGTAAGTTTATATTTGATAAAAGAAGATTCATTATTTTAAATTAAGCGGAAAGAAGACTCGTGCTCGGATTGAAAAGGTTGCTCATATCATTTTATAGGCAGGGTATTTTGATAGCTTGTTTATGAACCATGATTTGTTTATTTGATAAGATTATATAAGAATTGGAGAAATTTGAATTGTTTTTTCAGAACTTAAGGAGGTTTTATATGTTTAGAAGAAAAAAATTACTAACTTTAAAAAATAAATAATTAAAATTACATGTCCAAAATAATAAATTCAACTTCATATCATAATAATTTCATACCGGATATTCAAACGAACCCATAGAGAAAAGTTAATTTAGTGAAGAGGTATTAAATTTGTGTTTATGTGTATGTGAATAATCAACATTGCCCATTTGCTTTTACTCAAGTTTATTTCTTTTAATAGAGAGTTGAAATTTAAAATAATTTTACCTCTTCAAACCAACAAAAAAAATTCGAAACACCTAAAAATTAAAATGAGAGATAGACCTTTTGAAAAAAAAAAAGGATACTTTCTCCAATTCAAAATATGTCCACTTAGCATTTAGCACTTATTCTTAATTATTAGTAGTATTATTTTAGATATTTTGATTAAATTGTCTTTAAATAAATTTACATATTATTCACTTGGCATATTGGGATCTGATCACTTAGAACTTAACATTAATAATATCATAGAAAATCGGACTAAGATTATATAAGCGGACATTTGTTTTGAAACAGGAAAAAAAAGAGACTAAGTGAATATTTATAATTTGGGAAAAAGGATAAATATACCCTCGAACTATTATAAATGGTATGCAAATACCCTCCGTCATACTTTTGGGACATTAGTGCCCTTGCCGTCCAAAAACTAGAGCATAAATACCCTTTATACTAACGAACATATACGTGTCATAATCTTATCCACCGACTCGACATTTATTAAATATCGGATCGATGGATAAGATTGTGCCATATGTCCCTATTTAGTCTTCTGTTAGAGTGAAGGTTATATATGCTCTAGTTTTTGGACGACAGGGTATCAATGTTCCAAAAGTATGACGGAAGGTATCTGCATACCATTTACGATAGTTCAAGGGTATATTTGTCTTTTTTCCCTTGTAATTTTACTACTTAATTATCTGTATGTGTTATGTGAAGTTTGTAGTGCAACCTGTTATTTATTATAAGTTTAGTAGATTTTTATATATAAATTTATAATCCAAATTATAAGTAGAGCAACTTTCACATATAGCGAACATAAAAATCATATTTGTATGTTATAGCTATAGTTTGCATAATTGCGCTCCATAACAAATTTTATATTTGCTATGGAGCTTTTGATTTGTATAATTCGCTACAAACATCCAATTTTATACAAATTGTTCAGTTTTGTATAAATTCATTTATACATTATAATTTGTATAATAAGATCTGTATTTGTATAATTATAAGTGTATAGGACAAAAATATATGTATTTGTATTTATATAATTATAAGTGTATAGGACAAAAATATATGTATTTGTATTTGTATATACATTTTTCTCTCGCTTTATTCAAACACAAACACATTTTATACCGAAATGTATAAAATTGTTAATTGTATACCGAATCAGATGGCAAAAAAAGAGGATATTTGCTGCGAATTATAATTAAAATAAACCATGGCTATAACATTTAATTTAAATTAATAATTTGTTATTTCATATAATTTTCCCTTATAAGTATTTGAATGTAGATGAACTTGTTGATTGAACCCTATATTTATCACTTTTTACTAGGTCA
Source organism: Solanum chiquidenum (assembly GCA_029582725.1). Taxonomy (NCBI): domain Eukaryota; kingdom Viridiplantae; phylum Streptophyta; class Magnoliopsida; order Solanales; family Solanaceae; genus Solanum; species Solanum chiquidenum. Next base: position 42,808 of record JAJOOS010002751.1, on the reverse strand, counting down.
ATTTAAATCAAATTAAAATTATGTCTAGATGTGTATTTTCAAACTCTAATTTTTCCAAATAGTAGCTAAATTGAATTGTTTAACCCATGACGTTAAAGGTGATATACGTATACCAAATACAGACTTTTCATATTTTAAAGGAAACACTTTATAATCAACATATATAGAATGGAAAATAAGATATTCCATTATATTCCATCCAGATACAATAATTATTTTGGCAAGCCGAGTTTGTTTTAAAAAATTGATAATTCAGAAATCAAGATGTAATTTAACAGTGTTAGTTTTTTTTTGAAAAATAATAATTCGTACTGTTTCAATTAGTGAAGTCGATTTAATTAATTAAGACTGTTAGAAAGAGATAAATGGTAGTTAAATGGGAAAAAAACTTTTTATGATTAAGACATTAAAATATGCTAATGGTGGTGTAACCAAATCTTAAAAGGCAAATAAATATGATTCATATTCCCGAGTTATTTTTCAAATAAGGCATATAGTCATTATTTAGTATTCCTTATTAAGTGAATTTGTGAGGTAATGTATACCTATTAAGGAAAACAACTAAAGACATAATTTTATTCATATTTTTCACTACCAATAAATGTATTTGGCACTACTTTACTTTTTTTGGGTTATTTTTTAATTAGAAGGGGCTAACAAGGATGAATCGGTTAATTCTTTTTTTTTTTCATTCAAAATGCCCTCTAAAGTTAAACCGTTAACGATAACTCCAAAACAACTACTCTATTTTCTAAAACATTGCCCATGAATTACAATCTCCAAAAATAACTCTGCCAAAAAAATAATTTGTCAAATCCAAACAGTTGTTCAAGAGTTGATGTGTGAGAGAAATTACTTTTTAAATAAAATAATATATTGATCCTGCCTTTCTCAAATTCATTTCTTTCTTTCTCCTCACCCTTCTTTTTTGTATTTCTTGCCTTTCATCTTTTTTTAAAAACAAATCTTTTGATATATTTTTCAAATCAATTTTGTAGTTGTGAAATTTATTTATCTAATTATTTTTATTTTGCATACATACCTTTCAAATACATTTATTTTATTATAATTTTTTTATGATATCAGAAATATAAGAAAGAAAAATAGAGAGAAAATTACAAGATGTAAAATTAAATATTTACCAGCGAGATGATAATCTAAATAGTCAATCAATAAATTATTAAAATTTCTTATTTGATATGTGTAGATTATAAGATAAATTTTATGTAATTATATCTAATACAATTATGTCGTTTTTATGTTCCTCCAAGACGTGAGGCCTACTTGTTCTACGATTTTATGCTCCTCTTTCTATTTTTCTTGAATATGTAGTCATTTACGTGTATATCTTTTGAATTTCATAATTTTGGTGAAGGTACTACACTAACTTGTTGTGCTTAAGCCTTAATTTTTTTTTTTATATAGAGAATATGTAGTTTAAAATAAATAATGTTTTAGATGATCATTTATTTGGTGAAATAGATATAGTTATTTCAAGATAAAATTTGAGATTAATTTTTATCAAAAATTTAATTTAAAATATTAGCTAATCATGAGAGTTTATTCTACCATTTATATTAGAGATAATTTCAGAGACCTCCCTTCTGGTTTGACTCAACAACATTCACCTCTCTTGTGATTTACGATATTACACTTACCTCCCTTATTTTGAGTCCTTGATAAGTGATAACAATTCATTTCACTTATTAATTATTAATATAAAGAATTATAATCTGACTAATTTGCCCTCTTCAAAATTCTTTTTTTTTGATTCCTTGATACTCGATTTATTTTCATCTTCCATTGAACCCCGAATTTATAATTTTATGCAATTCACGGTAAAATCACTTATAATAGTCTCAACAATTAAGATAAAAATATAATACTTTAAGAAGACTTAATTACTGAACACGAAAAGAAAATGATCAAAACAAAATGTATGTTAATTTGTTTGCATTCCAGTCGATATGAAAATTGAGTTACTCCATTTTTCAAGTTTCAACATTTGATATAAAATTCTTCATTTTCAATAAAATTAGACAAACAAATCGGTGGCATCAACTCTAAAGCAAGTTTAGCAGAATGGATTAATGGAAGATGAAAAATATTCTTAATGAAAGATGAAAATATTTATTTTACAACAATTTTTTTTGAAAAAAAGTTTTTTTACAAAATAGGATATATTAAAAAGGATAAATTAGTCGTATCATAATTTTTTTACATTAATAATTAATAAGTTAAATAAATTGTTACCAAAAACTCAAAATAAGGGAGACAAGTGTACTATTATAATCACAAGGGAGGTGAGTGTTACGAAGCCAAACCTGAGGGGAGGTCTCTGAAATTATCCCTTTATATTAAAATGATAAAATTATTATCCTATATAGAAGATACAAAATGAGATAAAATCATCTCACAAAATATTTCACCATTTTATTCCAATATAGTAGAAGATATCAAATATTAATGATAATTAAGAGGAAGAAAAAAATTACTCTCATCAAATCAAATTCCACATACATAGTTTCCAAAGAAAAAGTCAAAATTAAAGGCACAAATTAATACAATTATATATCCATATCATGATATTGATATATTTGAAAATAGATAATATGTCAATATTAGAAAATGAAGATTGCAACTTGAATGAAATTATGTATTCATTGAAAAAAAATATTAGAAAAGAAAATATTATAATTATTTGGCATTAACCAACTTTAAGTTTCTTTAGAATCGACTATTGTTTTATTATTTATGGACAGATTTATATAACTTAAATTGAAAGATTGCAACTTGAGGGCAATTATGTATTCATTGAAGTTATCATAGTTTGTAGAACTTCTCTAAATTAATAGTCGAGAAATTTATAATTTTTTAAAAATAATATTTTTTTTCGACTTCTGATTTGAGTCAGTAATTGATTTCGATAAGATAATATATTTTTAGAAGACTTCTATATAAATATATGGTCCTCTTATTACCATAAATTAATAATTATAAATTATAAAAATATTTAAGTTAATTTAGTGAAATATGATTCTAGTGTTTTTAATTTTTTTTTTAGATATAGTCGAACCTTATCTCTAACTTTTCTTATTGTATCTAAAATTTCGATGTTGTCTTCTCGGACTGCACCAAAAAATTGTGAAGATTTTTAGACGTGATAAGTGCTCTCTTGTGTGTAATTGGTTCAATGTATCCTCTTCAATGTAATCATCAACATTGCTTTCTTAGATGGCATCCACAATTTTTTTAAGCTCCGAACCTCTAAATATGTATCATTTTCACCCATATAATCTAATAGACCATTGACATTCATTTAATTGTGGTAATTTAATCGATATTATTAATCATGACGTTAAATTTATGAATATTGTTTTTACAAGAGGGTTCATTCAAATTCCTTGAGGTTTAATCCCCGAGCGATGTAATCAAAACTAACCTTCATTGAATTTCAATAATATTTTTTAAATTAATATTAATTAATTAATTAATATTTCTACAAAATACTAATATTTTACAATTTCAATAATATATTATTAATTTAGATATATTTTACTGTAATTATGTTCTCCGTTGAGGATAGTACTACTAATTCTCATCAAAACATTTAATGAATTCATTATTTTTTGATTAAATTATATTTTTAAATAGTATTTTCTTAAGAGTATTAATTGTACGGATAAAATGAGTAAAAATTAATTAATTTTATTTTAATTTAATAAATAAACACGTGAAATGAATTATGGAGCAAAGTATTGAATTGCGACTTAAAGTGGTGTCAAATAGCACTTCTCTTTGTTTATAACAAGTTATTCTTAGAAGTAGTACAATTTACTTCCTCTATTCCATTGTAACGACCTATTGCCTTCATTATAGAAATGTCAACGGGGAAAAAATTTGGGATTGGAAAACTTTTTCATAGTATTTGGATTTTTCCAACCTAGTCTAGATTTGGATGAAATTGGAGTCATTAAGTTGTAGGGAAATCTGGTAACAATCAAGTGATTTATTTATGATTATGATTACATGGGTGGATAGATAACTCGTTAAAGAATCCGTACGACTTTATAGAATTGAATTCGGGAGAGTAGAACTCCCGGAATCGACCTTAGCGTAAAGAATATTTTTTGAGCGTCGTTGGTTAGGAGTGTGTTGTGAAATATGGATTTTGGAATTCTTTTCGTGCAAGCTGCCTTGGCGGGTGTTTTGGCCACTCTGGCGGGGTCGCTGTGGCGCGCCAGATGCGATTTAAAGTCGTAAATAAACCCCTAAATGACCTCATTCTGCACTTTTCAATTTTTAGAGCTAAAGAACGAACCCCATGTTAGGTGATGGTTGTGATTCTATGATTGTGTGATGTATGTTTGCTCTTGCTTCATTATGATACATGTATGTATATGAATGTTGCATTATTGATCACACTTGTTGTAAATGAGGTAGATGAATGATGGTTATCATGAAATCATGACTTAGTTGTATGATCTCGAGGATATACTTGTGATTGTGGTGTGTTGAATGGATCGGTTGTCACGTTTCGGCATAACTAACTTGGATCGGTTGCCACGTTCCGACATAATTATGGGATCGGTTGCCATGTTCCGGCATAATCATTGGATCTGGTACCACGTTCTGGTATGCTAACTGTTTGTGTTTGGGTTTCATGAGAGGATCAATGACTTGTCATAATTGTGTATTTTCAGACATGTGAAGTTGTTCGTTGTTCGTAAATGTGATGATATTATATATGTTCGATATATATATGTGATTTTATTATTGCTGACTTATGTATGTTGCACTTAGTGGGATAGCCGTGTGATCCTACCAGTACACTGTGGTTGTGTACTGATACTGCACTTGCTCTTATTTTGTTGAGTACATAGCATCTTCAAGCGGCTATTGACAAACCTCGCTTAGGAGATCAATGATCGTTCGAATTCAAGGGTAAGTCAATTCTTCCGGGCTGCCATGGGTTCTATGTCCACCATTTTCGAACCTAGACTATGTTCTAGTTAGTTGATTAGTTCATTAGATTGGGGTTGCATCCCTTCTTGTTTAGACTTGTTGAACTTTAAATGTTTTGGTACATTGACTTTCAGGTTCTAGGCATTACTTCCGCAATGTTAGTTTATTATTGTAGACTTTTGTTAGAGTTTATGGGAACTCTATTTATTTCCTTAGTATTTAACTTGCTTCTGTAACTTTAATGCCTTAGTTTTGGGTTAGTTGCTTGGTTTGGGTTGTAGTAGTGGTTCTCCCACCGGAGAGTTAGTATGAGTGCCAATCACGACGATCTGGATCGTGACAAAGTTGGTATCAGAGCGTACGTTCGTTGATCTCGATGTACCAAAATGAGTCTAGTAGAGTCTTACGAAATGGTACGGGAACGCCTTTACTTTTCTTCGAGAGGCTATAAGACTTTAGAAAATCTCTTTGTTTTTTCTTGTCTCCTTTCGTGCTATGACTTGATTCCAATTGGTATCTGGCGATTCAAATTGGTATCTAACCAACTTCACTCTTCTATCCGCATATGGTTAACACTAGATTCAACAGCGTCAGGCCCGTAGCTCCCATCAATGCTCCAGCTGAGGAATATGCAGTGAGAGGTCGCGGTCGAGGTAGGGGTAGAGGAAGAGCTAGGGGTAGAGGTTGTGGAAGAGTAGCGCCTGCTGGAAATGGAGCTCCTGTGAATGAGAACCCTCCTGCGCATCATGAAGAGATTGAAGAGGAGAATGTTGATGTTGAGAATGTTGAGGATGTGGGACAAGAGGAAGAGATTCAGGATGAGACTACCGATCATGTCATTCTTGAAATGGTTGGTTGGTCCTGGAGTGTTTCCTTCTGCTCAAGCAACTCAAGCTCCTACTAACCCTCATGTTGCTAGCACTGCGGTCAAGGTGGGTGGGACTGGAGGTAATGATGCTTTCTTCCGTCTTTTGTTGGGTTCTGTTATGACTGGTAATGAGCATGAAATGTTGACTAAGTTTTTAAAGCTAAAGCCTCCTGTGTTTCTAGGTTCCTAGAATGAGGATGCTTATGAGCTTATCTTAGATTGGTATGAGAGACTTCATAAGTTGGGAATTGTCCATCAACATGGGGTTGAGTTCGTGTCCTTTCAACTTCAAGGTGAGGCTAAGCAGTGGTGGAGAGCTTATATGGAATGTAGATCTTCTACTTTACCTCCACTTACTTGGACCCAATTTCATGCTCTATTTCTAGAGAAATATGTGCCTAAGACCTTGATGGATCGCAAGAAGGATGAATTCATAGCTTTGGAGCAATGTGGTATGACTATGGTTGTTTATGAGGCCAAGTTCCATGATTTGTCTAGATATGCTACTCAATTGGTGACTACTGAGGAGGAGAGGATCCGATTATTTATTAGGGGACTAAATTCTGAGTTGCAAGTATTATCTGTTCATATGACTTCTGAAGGGAGGAACTTTAATGAGGTAATAAACTATGTTAAGAAAGTGGAGGGGGTGAGGCGAGACGGTCAAGCTAAGGCATGAGAAAAAAGGGCCAAGAACTCGGGTAACTTTCAAGGTTCTTATTCCAAGGGATCCGGAAGGCCAACGCTTGCAGCCAAGCCAATTCAGTCCGTTATGCCCGCCTCTGCAAGTAGTTACTCAGAAAACTCCATCTCATAATTTTCAGGATAACAAGGAGTCGCACCTTCGACGAGCGGCATACCATCTTTTGATCGTACTTGTTACAACTTTGGTGAACATGGGCATATGAGGAGAAATTGTCCCTACATACGTGTGTTAGATTCCACGCATCAGCAGTTTAGAGTAGTGGTACCCGCGGGGAATGATAATAATGGTCGAGGGCGTCCACAAGGTGGGCGATGAGGTAATCAGCGAGGCCGTGGAGGTAGAGGAAATTGTAATGCAAGCAGAGGTAATGTGCAACCAGGCAAGGAAGTGATTCGTCAAGATGATAAGGCTCGGTGTTATGCCTTTTCGGGCAAAAATGAGGCAGAGCGGTGATCACAGGTACTATTCTTGTCTGTGACCGAATGACTAATGTGTTATTTGATCCGGGTTCTACTTATTCTTATGTATCTGTGCGATTTGCCTTAGAGTTTGATATGATTTGTGATATACTTGATGCCTCTATTCATGTTTCTACCCCAGTTGGAGAATCAGTCATAGTTACCCATGTCTATCGTGCTTGTCCTATTTTGTTTATAGGTTTTCAGACTTGGGCTGATTTGGTGATTTTGGATATGACTAATTTTGACATAATCTTAGGCATGACTTGGTTGTCCCCCTATTATGATGTGCTTAATTGTAATACTAAGTTTGTAACTCTAGAAATTCTGGGAAGGGAAAAATTAGAGTGGGAAGGGGTGTTCAGCCTAAGCGAACTAAGATCATATCCTCCATTCGGGCTAAGAAATTGATAGGGCAGGGTTGTTTGACTTATTTGGCTCATATTAGGGATGTTGAGATTAAGGCTCATCCATGGGGTCTATTCTTATGGTGTCAGAATTTAGAGAAGTGTTTCCTAGTGACTTGCTTGGTATGACTCCGAATAGAGATATAGATTTCTGCATTGATTTAGATCCTTGTACGCGCCCCATTTCTATTCCTCCATAATATGGCTCCGACGGAATTAAGAGAGCTTAAGGCTCAAATCCAAGAGCTTCTTGATAAGGGATTTATTCGACCTAGTGCTTTCTCATGGGGTGCCCCAGTTTTGTTTGTTAAGAAAAATGATGGTAGTATGAGAATGTGTATAAATTACCGGTAATTGAATAGGGTCACTATTCAAAACAAGTATCCTTTGCCTCAAATAGATGATATTTTTGACCAATTGCAAGGTGCATCAGTTTTCTCTAAGATTGATCTAAGGTATGGTTACCATCAATTAAAAATTAGGCTTGAGGATGTGCCCAAGACGACGTTTAGGACTCGTTATGGGCACTATAAATTCCTAGTTATGTCCTTTGGTTTGACTAATGCGCCTGCAGCGTTCATGAGTTTGATGAATGGGGTGTTTAAGCCATTTCTTGATTCATTTGTTATAGTCTTTATTGATGATATTTTGGTCTACTCGAAAAGTGAGGAAGAGCATGCCGACCATCTTCGTGTTGTTCTGGGTGTTCTTGGGAAACGAAGGTTGTATGCTAAATTTTCTAAGTGTGAATTTTGGTTGACTTCTGTTGCATTTTTGCGGCATGCAGTTTCGAAAGAAGGGGTAATGGTAGACTCTCAAAATATTGAGGCGGTTAAGAATTGGGTTCGACCAAGTTTTGTGATTGAAGTTAGGAGTTTTGTAGGGCTCGCTAGCTATTATCATCGATTTGTGAATAACTTTGCTTCTATTACCACTCATTTGACTAATTTGATAAAAAAAAAAAGAGATATCATTTGAATGGACTGAAAAATGTGAGGAGAGCTTCCAAAAGCTCAAGACTCTTTTGACCACCGCACCTATTCTAGCATTACCAGTTGAAGGTAAGTATTTTATTGTTTATTATGATGCTTCACATTCTGGTTTGGGTGTTGTGTTGATGCAGGATAAGAATGTTATAACTTATGTATTGTGTCAATTGAAGTTGCGTGAAAAGAATTACCCAACACATGATTTGGAGTTGGCAGTGGTAGTGTTTGCTCTTAAGATCTGGCGACATTATCTATATGGTGTTAAGTGTGAGGTATTTACTGATCATCGTAATTTACAACATGTATTTACTCAAAAGGATCTGAATTTGAGACAGAGAATGTGGATGGAGTTACTCAAGGATTATGATGTGACCATTAAATACCATCCGGGCAAGGCTAATGTGGTGCCAAACGCTTTTATTTGAAAGACGGTAAGTATGGGTAGTTTAGCTTGCTGGAGTGTGACTAAGCGACCTTTGGCTAAGAAAATTCAGACCTTAGAGTCTAAGTTCATGCAGTTGGGCATCTCAGAAAGAGGTGGGGTGTTAGCTAGCATTGAAGTGAGGGCCACATTCATTGATGAGATCAAGCTAAACAATTTGAAGTTGAAAATTTGGAGGAGCTTAGAAAGAAGATTGTGATTAGTAAGGCACAGTAGACCACTTTTGATGCGGATGGTGTGCTCAATTTTAAAGGGAGAATATGTGTCCCTAGAGTATATGACTTGATTGAGAAATTATTGGCAGAGTCTTATGGTTCACGATATTCTATCAATTCGGGTATGACCAAGATGTATCGAGATTTGAAGCGAATTTATTAGTGGTTGGGCATGAAAAATGACATAGCGAAGTTTGTGGCGAAGTGTCAAAATTGTCAATAAGTGAAATATGAACACCAAAGGACTGCAGGTTTGCTTCAAAGAATGCCAATTCCGAAATGAAAGTAGGAGAGGATATCCATGGATTTCGTAGTTGGTCTTCCCAAGACTTTGGGGAAGTTTGATTCTATTTAGGTAGTGGTTGATAGATTGACTAAGTTATCCCATTTTATTCTGGTAAGAATAGATTATAATGCTGAACAATTGGCTAAGGTGTATGTGAAAGAGATAGTGAGGTTGTATGGGGTGCCCCTCTCTATCATCTCAGACCGTGATACCCAATTCACATCCAAGTTTTGGAGGAAATTACATGATGAATTGGGCACACAATTCACCTTTAGTATAACCATCCATCCACAGACAGATGGGCAGTCAGAGAAGACGATTCAAGTGTTAGAAGACGTGTTGAGGGCATGCGTGATTGATTTTGGAGGGCATTGAGATAAGTTCCTACCTTTGTGTGAATTCTCCTATAATAATAGTTATCACTCCAACATAGATATGGCACCATTTGAGGCACTCTATGGGAGGGGATGTAGATCTCCCATAGGATGGTTCGAGGCTGGGGATGTGAAACCTTTGGGGGTTGATTTAGTGAATGATGCTCAAGATAAGGTGATGAGTATTCAAGCTAAGCTTTTAGCAGCCCAGAGTAGACAAAAGAAGTATGCAGATCATAAGGTAAGAGACATGACATTTCAAACCGGTGGGAATGTTCTTCTTAAGGTATCACCTATGAAAGGGGTGATGAGATTTGGCAAGAAGGGCAAGCTAAGTCCGTGATACATTGGTCCATTTGAGGTTCTTGAATGTGTGAGGCCGGTAGCATATAGATTGGCGTTACCTCCTAATCTATCAAGTGTTCATCCGGTATTTCATGTGTCCATGTTGAAGAGGTATCATGGTGACGGGGATTATATCATTAAGTGAGACTCAATTGTGTTAGACAAAGACCTCCAATATGATGAGGAACCAATTGCAATTCTTGATCGTGATGTGCGCAAGTTGAGGACCAAGGAGATTAAGTCCGTGAAAGTTCAATAGAAGCATCATCAAGTTGAGGAAGCTACTTGGGAAACCGAGAATGACATGGGAGATAAGTATCCCCAATTGTTCGTCGATTTAGGTACTTCTTCATTCTTTTCTTAACCTATTTTTCCTACGTTTTGTCACTCGGGGATAAGTGATGGATAAATTGGTATCTATTGTAACGACATGTTGCCGTCGTTATAGAAATGCCAATGGGGGGAAATTTGAGACCTGAAAACTTTTTCGTAGTATTTTAAATTTTCCCAACCTAGTCCAGATTTGGACAAAATCGGAGTCATTAAGGTGTTGGGAAATCTGGTAAAAATCGGGTGATTTATTTATGATTATGATTACATGTGTGGATATATAACTCGTTAAATAATCCATACGACTTTACAAAATCGAATTTGGGCGAGTAGAACTCTCGAAATTGACCTTAGCGTAAAAGGTATTTTATGAGTGTCGTTGGTTAGAGGTGTGTTGTGAAATGAGGATTTTGCAATTCTTTAAATAGCTCACTAGTTCGTGCAAGCCGCCTTGACAGGTGTTTTGGCCGCTCTGGCAGGGACGCTGAAGCGGGATGAGGATCGTTGTGGCGGGCCAGACGCGACTTAAAGTCGTAAATAAACCCCTAAACGAGCTCATTATGCACTTTTCGATTTTAAGAGCTAAAGAACAAACCCCAGGCGACTCATAACAGTTTTCCACCATTCTTGAGGCTAGAGGTAAGCTTTTCACTCCCTGAATCTATTTTTCGATCCGTAGAACGTAATAAAATCGATAATTAATTATGGGGGAGGATTTTGATCTAGATTCTATGGTCGAAATAACCATATTTTGGATACTTGGGATCATGGGTATGATCTAGGGTTGTTAGAATTGTTAGTAATTCGGGTAATTAGTGATTGTTTATTGATTCCCGTATTATATTGATTGTTTGTAGACCAAGAACAAGCGGAACGAATCTGGAAAGAGAAGGATCAAGTTTCTTAGGGTTTCAAGCTTGTTTCGAGGTAGATGATTGTTGTGATTCTATGATTGTGTGATGTATGTTTGTTCTTGCTTCATTACGATACATGTATGTATATGAATGTTGCATTATTGATCACACTTGTTGTAAATGAGGTAGATGAATGATGGTTACCATGAAATCATGACTTAGTTGTATGATCTTGAGAATATACTTGTGATTGTGATTGTGGTGTGTTGAATGAATCGTTTGCCACGTTTCGGCATAACTAACTTGGATTGGTTGCCACGTTCTGATATAATTATGGGATCGGTTGCCACGTTCCGATATAATTGTGGGATCGGTTGCCACATTCCGGCATAATCATTGGATCGGATACACGTTCCGGTATGCTAACTGTTTGTGTTTGGGTTTCATGAGAGGACCAATGACTTGTCATAATTGTGTATTTTGAGACATGTAAAGTTGTTCGTTGTTCGTAAATGTGATGATATTGTATATGCTTGATATATGCATGTGATTATATTGTTGTTGACTTATGTATGTTGCACTTAGTGGGACAGCCGCATGATCCTACCAGTACACTGTGGTTGTGTACTGATGCTTATCGTGACCAATGACACTAACCTACGGTTTGAGTGTCTACGATCGTTGATAATATAGTAACCCAACCAAGGGTTGAGGTCGTGTCCCAAGGGAGCGGTTTTGAGAATTTGTAGCGAACTAGAATTTCATCCTAATTAGTCATAGCTAAAGAGATTGACGAATAAAAACATTATAAATCAATGGGGGTGACACGAAAGTGTCAACTATCGATTTGGTGGTTTTGTCACAAAATCAAATAAAAACAGTAAAATATAAGAAAAATTAAGTATGAGGGGAGATTCTTGGGATTTGACCGCAATACCAGCTAATCTAGATTGTTGGGTACAAGCTCTCGATAGAAAATATGTAGATTAATAGTGACTAGGCTAAGCTTTAAGTGGAAATAAATTCTCTCTCGAGCAACTTACCCCGTTTCAAATGGGTCCCTCTCGGACACCCATTTGTCGCATGAAGGCCAGCCTATGCCTTACCCCACTCACTCTCTCGAGCTGAGTGTTAGGATATGGGACTAGGGCTCACCCTCTCGGGCTAAACCTATGTCGACCCACTCCTTAGGCCATCGATCTAGCGGTCTTGGTTTCACGATCTCTCTTTCTTAAGCAAGTCGAAAATACATGGGGTTTTTTGTATTTGCAACTGCCAACCCATTAAATTAGACCACAACCACTAGGTGAAATCACTATTAAAATGCATCTAACCTATCAGCAAACAAGACCCAACAATAATATTAACACATATTTGCTAAATCACACCCCAAGAATGGGGGTTTCTTTCCACACATCAAGGGATAACAAAATACACCTAAAATGATAATGAAATTAAATGGGTATAGAGAAATAAGTCTTGATTTAGGCAAAGAAAGAAGAATCAAGGAGACCCACTTCCAAGTTGGGGAAGATAAAACCCTTTCTTCTTCAAGTCTTCAAAAACCCTCTCAAACTTGAGAGAAAATAAGAGTTACAAAATAAAATATCTAATTGTGAGTATTCTAATGAAGCTTGATAATTAAAACTAACATAAAGCTAGTATTTATAGTGTTCAGAATTAATGATGCAGCGGATCGTTCGGCGAGGTTAGAGTGAATCGCCGATCTACTCGGCGATTCGCCCATCGTCTGGTTCATCGCCTTTTGTGCTTTGCCTCTAGCATGTTTGTGTCCTGGATCATTCGGCGGTATATATCTGCTTCGCGAAACTGATTGGCGACACGCCGACTGCTCCTTTCATCGCCTTTTGATCCACTTCCTTCAGGGCTTCGCGTACTGGAACAAAGGGCGGAGTGCGTCCATTCGGTGATTCGTCAAGTGTGATTGGCGAAGCTCATGCTTTAGCTTTTACGTTATTTTCAGCCTTTTTGCGCCTAAGTGTCCATGCTTCCACTAAAACTTTAAATACCTGAAACTTAAGAGTTTTCATCAGAATTAAGATAAAATGAGCATTTGAGGACATGATTTCTATTAAAATAAAGCCCTAAATGAGTCCAATTTGTGGACTCATCATGTACTGATACTGCACTTGCTCTTATTTTTGTTGAGTATAGGGGATCTTCAAGTGGCTACTGACAGACCTCGCTTAAATTCAAGGGTGAGCCAATTCTTTCGGGCTGCCATGGGTTCTCTTTCGTCTATGTCCACCATTTCCGGACTTAGACTATGTTCTAGTTAGTTGATTAGTTCATTAGATTGGGGTTGCATCCCTTCTTGTTTAGACTTGTTGAACTTTAGATGTTTTGGTACATTGACTTTCAGGTTTTAGGCATTACTTCCGCATTGTTAGTTTATTATTGTTAGACTTTTGTTACAGTTTATGGGAACTCTATTTATTTCCTTAGTATTTAACTTGCTTCCGTAACTTAAATGCCTTAATTTTGGGTTAGTTGCTTGGTTTGGGTTGTAGTAGTGGCTCTCCCACCGGAGAGTTAGTGTGGGTGCCAATCACGACGGTTTGGGTCCTGACATCCACATTAATTGAATTTGTGAGGCAATCCACGCCTATTAGAAAAACATTTAAGGACATAATTTAAATCTTATTTTTCACTATTACCTTTTTTTTTATACGTAAGTTGTTCTTAAAAATAGTGCAACTTATCTCCTAAAAAATGTAAACTTCATTAAAGAAAATAACAAATATGAAAAATTTCAAACATTTATCTTATTTTTCACTATTACCTTGAGTGTTTGCTTCCATCTCTTTTAGTGCAACACTAGAGGAACTAGCAAGACGAACGGTTATGTAATACTATTTAAATATGTGATATATCAAGTTTGTATCATAAAGTAATAAAGTGTATTTCTTGAAGAAATGAACGATGAGTCTTCCATAATACCTTGTTAGTATACTATATTTACCATGTGGATATCATAGATGTTTAATAATTATTTTCTTATGAAATGAATCAATCTTCTATGATATTATATTTGTATATCCAACCTATCAAATATATATAATAATATATTACAAAATATACTTCGATTACCACTGAATTGAATAAGTTATTTTTAAATAATTGTTATACGAAAAAATAATATGTACTACATCAATTTTTTTAATTAATATAAAAAACAAAAAAGATATGTAAAATTAAATAATGTAAAGATAAAAAAAAAACTAGGAATTCAGAACTGTTTAAGTCAAGAATAACTGTATTTCCAACCTGAATAGAAATGGTTTCATCAGTGATTATTGAATTATCTTTTTGAATGGTTCACAAATGTGATAAGTGATAACGATAAGTAAAACACTTGTAATAAAGAATTAAGTTGAATAGCACAAATAAAAATTGATATGATATCATAAAAATATTTTTAAAATAATAATATTTGTATTTATTAAAAATATTATATACTAATTTACTATATTTATACAAGTATATATCTAAAATTTATCAATAAATAAATAAAAAATATATATTTTATACACTTGTCAGTTAATTAACAATTATAACAATTATTATATTTCATCACGTATCTCTCTCATGCAATGATTGAGAAGCTTTCAATTTTTCACAATTAGTTTTCTTTAAATCTGAAAGACTAAAATTTTATCACGTAATTTTAAAAAAAATTATTATATTTTTATGTCTTTTTTTGAATATCATGTCAAAATATTTTACATTGAATATAGATATATTTGTAAATATAACTTCGACTTTGATCTTGTTCGCCTCTTATTTTTGTTCATTACTTAATTTATCTTTTTCTTCAATTGATTATACCATAATTGTAAATCATAGAAACTCAATTATCAACTAACAAATATATAGTTAATATCTAAATAACATGATTGATAATATCAATATTACTCTAAATATCTTCATTCAGTTGAATCAAGTAATAAATCAAATAAATTAGAATACAATCTTTTAAGAAATTATAATTTTAAATCTTAAACATTGTTTCTAAATATTTGATTTTACAAGGAAACAAACAAATATGTTTAGAATATACATATAAAATTTAGGTTTTCCTTTCATATTATTTTTCTTAATAATTTATACAAAATATACATGTGAAAGTACATGCTCGAAAATTAATGGTATTGATAGATTTTTAATGGGTATATAAAGAATAACTTATTATATAGAATAACTATTAAATTGCAACTATAATCTTATGATTTGTGCACAATTACAAGGGGCTAGTTTCCTATAATTACTAATTTTGAGAGAAACGAAAGTTGCGTATTGTGATTGTAGCTACTGCTGAATAACGCTTTTAGTTAAATGATACTTATATGAAAGAAGAGTAAAAATATCCAACATCTGACGTAAATGATTAGTTTCATCCCGAATTATTGACAATCTTAAAAAACACTCATTAATTTGACTAACTGAAGCTAAATACACCTCTGATCTTGTAATATTAATGAAATACACCTCTAAATTCTCGTCAAATTTAAAAGTGTTTTCAACACTTCTCTCGATTTTTATTAAGAACAACATGCTTCTACAAGAGTTTGAGACCACTTGTTATGTCATATGACACATCTAGAGTGTATTGTGGTGTATCTAAGTAAATTAGTTAGTCAAGTAGAGAAATATTTTTAAGGTTGTCAATAGTTCAGAGGCAAAATTGTCCTAGCTACTCATTGAAGTTTTATCCTTTAAACATTATTATTTTTCTATTTTTTTTATTCTCACTTGATTAAGGTAATTACTTCTTTCTTTTTTTAGAAACTCTTATATCATGAAAGTTTATACAATTATTTTATGGCAAGTTCAACCCAAATAATACTAAAAATGTTTTTCAATATATCTTTACCTTTTTGGATGAGTGAGAAGGGCAATGTAGTCACATATAAATTAACATTCTAAAATATAATTCAATCAATGTCAATACTTTAAAAGTAATTTATTGTGGAATCGAAAGTAATTATTAAAATTATAATGGAAAAGGCTCAATAAATACTCCTAAACTATCCGAAATAGCTCATATATACCTTTGAACTATATTCCGACTCAAAACTACCCTTACCGTCATACTATTGGGTCAAAAATACCCTTCTTATTAACGAAAGTTGTTAAATGCCATGTGGATGCCACATGACATGCCACGTAAGCGCCACAATTTCATTAATTTCTACATAGACTAATAATAAGAACTATAATCTATAATCTCGTAGTTTGTGCTAGTGTACCATTAGGAACCAATGTACTCTTATTTTTTATTGGAAGAGAGATGAGGTTTACGTAATATAATTGTAGTTAATGTGAAATTTTTTTAAATTGAAAATCAAGGTGATAATTATGTTAGTTAATCGCTTTAATATTTATTATCTTGTGCATATATTTGACGTTATTTTAAAAGTTTTTTTCTTTAATATTTTTTTTTTTTACATTCTTACTCTATCATAGGCAAATTAAGATTTAAAGATAATAGGACGGACCCCTTAAAAGGCAAATGCACGATAGTTGCATCTTATCGATTCATCCGGCAATTTTATTAAAAATACAAAGAATTAATATACTAACGTATAAATACGAATTAATTGACTTTAATTGACAAACTTACTTTGTGTGGTTACTTTGTGTAATTATTCTATGATGAATTCGTCATATGATACACACATAAAAATACTTTAAAGACTATGTAGACATCATCACTAAACCCAGATGTATAATAGTTGAAGCATGTCACGTAAGAATGATTCGTCCGATAATTTTATTAAAAATACATAAAATTAATGTATAAATATAAGTTAATTGTCTTTCGGGATGGCTCAGTTGGTTTGGAGGGTGGTTATCCACACGGATGACCCGGGATCGATTCCCCCTCAATGCCTTCTGAGTCGAGCATGTCGCATAGGGCTTGTCTAGTGCGGTTTACATCCCCTGTGTGGTTTGCAGGCTATTACACAGTGGGGGTTTACCCAGTGCGCACAAAGTGCTCACCACAGAGTGCTCACCCGAAGGTTGCATCCTGAAGCAGTGTGTTCGAAACTTGCTCCCCCCATTTTGTGCAATTTCTTAATTTTTATTACTAAGCGAATTTGCCGTACAAAAAATTTTCTTATAGCAAATCTGCCGTACATATTACAATTTTCTTATAGTGAATTTGCCGTACACATACACGTAGTAATAATAATAATAATAGATCTTTCAATATTTCTTCATAAGTGTAGTCATATAATCCTAAGGAGTAATTGATAAATATTTTATTATTGAATGGGTCAATATTTTGAAAATTTATTTATCGTTAATTTGTAAATTATCTACGCTCTCAATATAATTTTTATTGATAACTCGTAATTGAAATTTATTGTAATAATTATGTTAGCTACTCGTTTTGATAATATACCCAACTGATGCTTTTAGCGTTGATGTTGGAGCTTAGTTCTCCTTTATATTTATAATTTATATACCGAAAGAGACGGAACATAATTATTTTATTTTTTATTTATATTATATTGTCCATCGATTAATATAAGAAATTTCGTTGGAGGTTTATATAATTTTATTATGACGAATTCACCCATATTATATGCAAAAACACTTTTTGCCAATTTTCTTGAAATAAATGCCAACAGAAATACAGCAGTCCAAGGTTAGAAGTGATGAGCAGAGGCGAATATATGATTTTTAGGTGCACCAAGTAAAATGTATTAAAGTGAGAATTGATCCTTAATCCTCAAAGTCAAAAGCTCAACATTTAATTATGTGGATCATTTAGACTTCTTGTAGTATGGGTGTCAGAATATAATATTATACAAAATCTTAAAAAATATATATATATAAAATATCTAATTTTACGAAGAGACCATGGGTGCCGATGCCCTATTTTTTGGCTCTAAATTCGCCACTGGTGATGAGTATGGTCTTTAAAATTGGGGATGTAGTTCAATTAAAGCGCCAAGTTTGATTTTTTTATTTTATTTTGATTTGATACAAAGTTTAAAATAATTATTCAAAGTTCAAGAAGAGTGTTTATTTTTTTTCTCCATATTTGCTCTTTCTTTTATAGAAGTTTGATACTCCGTTTATTCAATATTAACTGAATTTTTGGTTTTCTTTTTCCATTGTTTAAAATAATTGAATTGTTCAAAGTTTAATATGAATGATTGATTTTTTTTCCATACTCGCCCTTTCCTTTAATGATGTTTGATATTTTTTAGAAGATAAATTGCACTATATGAAAAGTAATATATATTATTTCACAAAGGAAATAGTGAAAAATGTTTAAATTATGTCTTTGAATATTTTTCTTGATAAATGTGCAATTCCTCACAAATTCAATTAATATGAAACAAAGTATTTATAAGAGATAAATTTGCACTAATACAAAGTTACATTTATGTTTCATAAAGGACAATAACAGAAACTATGATTTGAATTATGTCCTTAAATATTTTTCTTAATAAATGTGCATTATCTCACAAATTCAATCAATACGAAATAGAGGGAGTAAAGTAAAAAAATATTAAATCTTGTAGTATTTAATTTTATAATCTTAAACATGTTATATGTATATTAAAAATTATAATTAAAGAATTGTTAAAGAACTCAAGAAAAATAGGACAAAATAAATTATTGTTCCTTGTCAATAAAAGATTTAAGAACTATTTTATTATTAAAAACGATAAATAAAGCGGGAAAGTAGTAAAACCAATTCCGGAACTCGCACGTGCTACCCGCTTCGGATACAATTTGAAGGAAGGGTCAAATAAGGAATTCATCTAAAATGAAAGGGCAAAATCGTCCATTGATTAGATCAAATCGCTTGCTTCAGATCAGGCCCATGGCTTACTACACCTATAAATGCCCAAATGCCTCAATTCGTCAACCCATTCAAAAACCCAACAACACAAAAAACTCTAAGACGCACTAAAAAGATAAAATTAAAGACGGGTATCTAAATTAATCTACACGAAGAAGACGAAAACTAAAAACCTAACAAAAAAAAAGAGCATAAAATACCTAATCAAACCCTAGGCTTAATTACCTGTAATTATAATTTATAACTCCCATTTTTCGTATGTTATGTTATATATATGTGTGTGCGTCTATGTGTAAAGGAAAATAGAATGGAAAAAGACTCAGCAGCAGCTACAACGACGACAAAGAAGACGATATGGAGTACATGGGAAGAACTTTTGTTAGCGTTTGCTGTGAAAAGGCATGGGCTAAAGGACTGGGAATCTGTAGCCATGGAACTCCAAAATCGTATATCGTTACCTGCTTTATTGACCGCTCAAATTTGTAAGGAGAAATACAGGGACCTCCGCCGCCGCTTCATGAATAGCTATAACAATAGTTATGATGAAAAAATCATAGAACAGGATGTAGATGGAAATGGAGATGTAACGATTCCTTGGATTGAGGAGTTGAGACAACTACGGGTTGCAGAGCTTCAACAAGAGGTTCAACGCTACGATCTTTCGATCCAGTAAAATCTCTCTGTTTCCTTTTTCTTTTTTTTAATTTTGATTTTTCGGTTGTATGTGAATTTTTTTTTACGTGGAAAATAATTCAGTAATTGGATCTGAGAGATTTTGATCTGTGATGTGATATGAACAGGTCGTTGGAGTTGAAAGTGAAAAAGATGGAGGAAGAGAGAGAACAGAGTTTGAAGGAGCAGAGTTTAGACGATGGCCAGAAACCAGATCTGGAGGATGTGAAGGAAGAGAGATCGCAAAACGACAAAAACAGCGGTGCTGATGTTAAACCGGAGGATTCCACCGGAAAGCCCGTGTCGAGCGAGGAGTCAGACCGCGAAAACCGGTCGTTTAACGAGTCTAATTCGACGGAGAACAGAGAAACCGGTGTTAAAAACGAACCGGAACCGGTCGAGATCGGTGAAGACAAATCGGTTCAGGAGGTTAAACCGGTCAGTGAAGAGGACTCGTATAACGATAGCAGTTCAGATAGACAGGAGGAAAAGAAAGCCCGTCGCGACTCAGGCGATTTACGTGATACAGTGAGCGGGTCTAAGGAAGAGACTAAGGAAAACAGTGACGTGCAAAGCACGGCGACTTTAACGAAGAGAAAACGGCAACGCGGTGGCGATGGTGGTAGAAGCGGCGGAGATGCGGCAGAGATGGGTTCTCCAGCCGTTGGAATTAAAGGGGAGGGCGCGGCGAAATCAGAGCCGTTAATTGAGTTTTTTGATAGTATCAGGTCGCATAAGCGCGGCTCTGTATTCAAGCGCCGGCTAGACAGCCAGGTAATGCTTCTCTACATCGCATTTTCAAATTGGTTGGCCTACAACTATTTGCTGATCAATTTTTGGTCGTTTGGACCACTTAAAAAAATTACAATAATCGATTACCAAAATGGATAAATAATTTACCAGCAAATATCAACGGGTGAGATTCGTTTGTTTTAAAAAATTACATGCAAAAATTGATGAAAAATGAAAATGAAAAAATATATACAGTATATAGTATTTGTAGATAAAAGAGAAAAGTGGATAAAACAAAACGGGCTAGTGGCTTCAATATATGACGTGTACATGAGTTTGTTGCCTAAAATTTATTCTTTCATAAAATTATTATTTACCACTTTCATGTTTAGATTTATATTTCGTTACAAGTAAAAAATAATAATCAATAATTGGACTCGTTTCTCATATGAATTCTATACATGTGACAGTCGGGGGGAAATTGTTGATTATTCCTACTAAAATGAAAGAAAATTAATTGATCTAACTGCTCCCATGCAAAGGAGGAAATATTATTTTGTTTTTAAATAGGCTACCTAAATAAAACTTGTCATTTGGCAGATTTATAAGTTTTACCGATTTGGATTTTATTTTATTTTATGTCTCACATGATTGTGAGATTTTTTTTTGTTTCACAAATTGGTGAATTCAAAGTTTGTGGACTTGAATTTATTAATTTGTGAAACAAAAATAAGCCTCGTACATCACTTGTGTGAGTACTAAACAAAATTTCTCGATTTAATATTTACTAATTAACTTATTTTGATTTATGTGATATCAATTGGCTTGACACGAATAAATTACCATGTTATAATATTTGTAACAGTATGCATTTGTTTTTTTATTTAAGTGTAAATTGAGAAGCGTAATTTAGGATAGGGTGATAATAGGTCCCAACTAAAACTCCCGAACAAATGATGGAAATTGACGAATTTGGACGGAAAATGGGACCCACTAACGAGAATGCCTAGTCTGCATCTTTGCCGCAGTGCGTTGGAGCCACTAGAACTTAATCTTAAGATCACTTTAAAAAATAAGAAAAAAATCACTTTTATGGATCAGGTGAATACCGTGGGTCAGCCCACGAATATTATAAGGGGCTTTTAAAATGATATTCAGAAGCCCAATACATACTCTTACTCTTGTTCCCTTGGAAATGATATCCTACCAACTTATATTTTGAATAGAAAATAATTATAATAATAATGCTGTAGTAAATTATAAAACCAAATCTCTATTCTTTTCTTTATTTGTGGTTTAACGTTTTGAGAAGCCCCTTTTTTTTTTCTTTTATGAAAATAATTCTAAGCATAATGGGTATAATACTATAAATTACCTATTTCCTATTCTAACCACGGTTAATTTACGTGAGACGTGGTCCGGAATTGATTTTCACACCCTGATGTACCATAAGTTTGAAACCAGTGACTTCTAGTAAACAAAATATCGTGAAACAAGTCAATTAATAATGTTATCATTAGATTTCAAAAAGTTCTTTGGAATGAAGCTAGAAGCTGATAGTATTCTCGAGGTCCATAATTTGTCCACTATATATTAAAAAAGTAAATGTCCACTTTAAAAATTCATTAATCTTTATTATTAACTTTAGTTATTTTTAATGTGTTTCTCAAAATATTGATTTTTTTTATATTTAAATAGTGATATAGTAAAAGTCATTCTAGTTTTTACTTTTAAAAAATGTTTTTTGAAAAGGCCTCCATGTGCTTGCTAAGATTGAGGATATTTTAGACATTTTATTATGATTTGTGTTGGGAAAACAATGCGGCGTGCATTAGGAGGGTGAACTTATCCTATTTTTTCCAAGAGATGAAATGCTACTTCCTAATGAGCGCGTAATTTTGGTCAACCCTACCCCACTTCCTTTGGCGTAGCGTTGGGAAGTATTATATAGAAAAAAAACCCTACTTTAAATCGCTGGTTTGCCAACTTCAATGTATTTCCCTTTTCTTCCTCTCCAACGAATGGAATTTATGCCGCACCCTAGCTATCATCTTTCATTAATTCCAATTCTGTTTTTTTTTTAATTAAAAAATTAAATTAAAAGTTGTAAGCTGATCGTTTTGACTTTTTCATGCAGAAAACGGACAAGTACAAGAGTATGATCCGACAACATATGGATCTTGAAACGGTTCAAGCCCGGATTGACGATGGATCCTATTGTTCTTGCCCATCCAAATTCTACTTGGACCTCCTACTTATCTTCAACAATGCCATCGTCTACTTCGCTAAGTCATCCTCAGAGTCAACTACAGCGAACGAACTCCGTGGCATTGTAATGGAAGAATTAAAGAAGACCAGAACCCAGTTGAAGGATCTGTCACCATTAAAGATCCAACCCAAGCCCGAATTGGAGAGATCCGATTCTTTGCTTGCAAAACACAAGTCTACCGTTCCTATAGTAGTCTGTCGCAAGAGGAGCTCCATTTCAGCAAAAGCAGCAGCTTCTTCTGGTAATAACAAGCCAGAAAAACCAGCTGATAGTAAACCTCCTCTGAACCCAAAGCCACCTGCGATAAAATCTTCTTCAAATGAAGAAGAGAGTTCAATCAAGCCAGTGACTGGGGTAAGAAGTATGAGGAGGAGCAGCAAAGGCCGTTCGAATAATAATAATAATGCTTCACAATCCAACAGCAACCAAAACACGAATGCTAAGCAAAGCAATAGCAGCGGGGACAAAAAGGAAGAGGCGAAACCGGAGAAGAAGAAAGAAGAAAGTAAAAAACGAGGAGCTGCAGCGGACTTCTTGAAGAGGATAAAGAAGAATTCTCCTACGAAAGGAACGTTGGTGGAAGCGCTGAAGAATACTCCTCCTGAGGATGTTGTTGTTAAAGGTAACAAAAGAGATCAGCAAAAGAAAAAAGTTGATGAACGGAGAGAAGCTCCGGTGAGGCGAAGTGGCGGTGGTGGAGGCAAGGATGAAGGTAGTCCGTCGAAGAGGAGCGTAGGTCGACCACCAAAGAGAGGTGGAGGTGGAGGTGGAGGTGGTAGAGAAGTAGTTGTGCAGGAAAAACGTGCAAGGGAAAATACTGAAAAAGATGATTCAACGAAACGGCCAAAGAAACGGTCAAGGAGGTAAAATTATGATGAATCAAGTTTAAGTAGTGATGTTAATTAGGAGGAGTTTAGTCTCATTTTGTAGTGTATATTTCACATCTTGTATTTTTAGTGTCAGGTTTTGATTTTGGGAATATTACATGTTAGAATTAGTTCACATCTTTTGCTTCTGTAACATGTTATTGGTGTTTGTACCTTTTCCTTGTTACAGTGAATTTTCTTTTTTTCTCAATTAGTTTTATGATATTTTGTCCAATGCCATTGGTCATTGTTTTTAACCAAAGATTAATTTAAGTTGTATGAGAAAGAGAAAAAAGATTTAATTTAACATGTTGTATGGAGCTGTAGACTTACTACGTACCTGTAGTTATTTTGTTCCAGCTCAAAAATCAAAGTAAAATAATATCCGTCATTATATTATTTTGGGTAGATAATTTCACACTTAGATCCTAAGTTATCTTTATCATTTATTATAGTTATTTTTCTATTACATTTTTCAAGACATTATATTTATTATATTCAAATTAGGTATAGTAACATTATCCTTCTATTAATAGTTTATTAAGAAGTGTATAAAGTCAATAGTTAAGTTATGCAAGGTAGTTTAATTAACATGAAATTTTAAGAAAAAAAACTTTTGAAATTTGTGGTTTAAAATAAGTTATATATATTTGTGTGAGTATAAATTATGTCGCTACAAGAAACAAAAGTGATATTATAGTGTAAATTTCTAAATAGGAGTGATTATTTAAGAAATTACTCATAGTTTGATAAAAGGGAAAAGGGTCTGAAAAATACTCCAATTTTGGTCGAAATTGCTGTTACGATACCAAACTTTGGAAATGACCTTTTACCCCCGTACTATTTAATAGTGTATTTTAAAGGTATATATGTGTCTACGTGGACATCATAAATATTGCATCATTTTAAATAGTAATGTTTTCACGTGGGCACATATATACCCTTAAAATATACTATTAACTAGTGTAGGGGTAAAAGGTCTTCCATAAAGTTTGATATCGTAACAATAATTTCGGCCAAAGTTAAAGTATTTTTCAGACTCTTTTCCCTTGATAAAATGTACAAGAGTAATGCTAAATATACTATATTAATAATGCTTACATTAATTATTTCATATGCACTATTTGATTTAATATATAACAAATCTTGTATAATTTCCATTAAAATATATTTATTCATAAAATACCCTTCATGTTTTTTTGCTTTGTATATTTTCTTTGCAACAAAGTTCTTTGTTAAAACAACACGACATAGTTCTTTTTGAAAACGTCATTGGCTCATTTTTTACCCCAAAAAATAAATTAAATAATTGTTAGTATTGCTTCAGAGTATTTTTGAGAAATGTTGGCAAAGAATTTTTTTCCAACCAAACCTATCGTCCATATGCAGGAAAGTTGGCAAAGCTTTACCAATTTGTGCATATATTGCTGGCACCGTTTTAGATTTGATGAAGGAGCTTGACATACGTTTTGAGATTAGTATCAGTTTACGGCAGGAAAATAGTGAAAAATGTTTTTGAAAAGGTTGTGAGGATAGTTTTGTTATTAGTTAATTTAATGTAAGTGTTAAATTTTTTTGTATTATTAATATCTAGAAGTTTATGGTATCAATAATAAATACCTTAATACGCAATAGAATGTATAATTAATATTTGAAAAAATGTTTAAGATAAGGTAATAGTATTACTAATACACATAACTAATGCATATATTGTTTTTGCTAATACACTCTATCATACTATTTTTAAGGGTAAAATTGTCATTTTAAAATTAATAGTTACTAAGAGGGTGTTTGGATTGGATTAAAAGTTGGTCAAACCTACTTTTAAGTCAGTTTTTGACTTCTGCAAGTGTTTGACAAATATAAAAATAACTTAAAATAAGTTAGAAAATGTTTGGCAGGTCAGAAATGACTTAAAGTAAGTCAAAAACCAAAAGTAGGTTCCCCTACTTTTTATTTTTTGACTTAAAAGTCATTTAAGTTTGATTTAAAAATTACTTTTTAAGCCAATCCAAACGGGCTCTAAATATAGACATGTTTAATTCTTTTTGAGACCAACTAGAAAAAAAAGTTAATCATATAAATTAGGATAGACGGAGTAACAATAACATATTCAGTGTAGTTCTACTAGTTGATCTTGGAGGAGTAGTGTGTACACAGACTTTATCATAACCTCCTATTTAAGGTCATAATCTCGATAAGCTAAAGTAGCATTATGTCATTTCTAATCATCTCTTCAGAATACTCTTTTGACCTACTTCACCATAGTCAACTTCTCACAGCTACACACTGAAATATTTGTGCATTTCCTCTTTACATGCCTAAATTATTTTAGTTTCACTAGTCATAACTTGTCCTCCGTTAAAACCGCTTATCCTAAATATCTTCATTTCTGATTTAGTTTTTTCCATCTCAATATAATAATTTCCGCAACTTTCAGTAGGTGGGGAGTATATGATCGCATCAACAGATGAAAAAAGTGGAAGTAGGCTCGCTCGTATTTCTTTTGTTATTTAAGGATACAATGTGTGTTCTCTCATTTTTATTTCAATATATATACTTGTTATTTCTCTTGTAAAAGAGTAGACATTTTCTACTATGATCTTATTCTCACTTGAAGTTCAACAATAGAATATTCAGTTTTAGGAGAAAAAGAAAAGAATCAAATGATGTATAGTCATATGATAATAGTACTGAACTTTAACTTACAATAATGATTTCTCAATAGTAGCAAAAAGCTTGTGTAGATATTGTTGGAAAGTGACATAGCTAATATTCTCTTCGTTCCTAATAATATTTATATTTTTGAATTAACACACCTATTAAGAAAATAATGATAGATATAATCGTTTACTATTTTATCCCTATTAATTATAAGGTTATGAATTAAAAATTTAATATTTTCAAGAAGTTCTACATTTTCAAAATAATTAATTGTAGGTATAAATAGGTAAAAAAAAGTTATCCTTTATTAATTTGTCAAAATGAACAAATAAAAAAGAATAAGTAAAAAAAGGAAAATTGGACAAGTAAGTAGTGACCGAGGAAGTACCAGTGGTGGATCTTTTTTCTTGGAACCTTAGAATTATATTTGACTACCTAGAAACTTATTTGAAATTAAATTAGTATCTGGTTATAAAAAAATCAAATTCAGTTTAAATGCTATAATGTTTGCCATCTATATTAATTTGTCGAATACCTTTGAAACCACTTTTTTTTTTTATTAAATATAATGAAATTTTTCTTAATTTAAAAATCTTCTTTTAACCAAATAAGATATTATGGCACATCACAATTTTAAATTTTTTGTTAAAAATATATCAAGCATACTAGGTTTTATGGCACATCACGATTTTTTAATTTTTTGTTAAAAATATATCAAGTATACTAGGTTCTAGAATATCCAAAAACCTCTAGATGAGTATAAAGAATAAACTAATGTAGTTAGCAAAATGATTTTTTTTTGGATTAACGTCTAGGACTCAAATCCTTAACAAAAACTTAAATCATTACAAATTAAATACTTATCTACTATACTATTGCTAGAGCAATGAAAATTACTTTATGAAATCGTTTACAAATTGATAGATCTTTCTTTTTTAAATTAAAAAACCATTTATAATTATCCCTTTTCAAAATTAAGATCTATAGTCTAGCCAACCGACAAAATTAGTTGAGTGAATAATTAAGATTTGTTTTATAGCACTATATATCTTTTGCAAACAAGCGTCTGAAGAATTAATAATTAGCCAGCTATTAATAATCAGTGTTTCATTCGTTTTAATTTATTGGGCTTATTATTTCATTTTAGTCCATTTGTAAATAATATATACTTTTTATCAGTTCTTTAATTTTAATTGTTCACATAAATGCTATTTTGTATATTTGAGTATCTTTAATTTATAATCACAAAATTTTAAAGTCTTTTCACTTTTCTAAATGTCACGTTAAATTAAAATAAGATAAATAAATTAAAACAGAGAATTATTTTCTATTTTGAAAATTTTATGTCACTTTTGCATGCATCATGATTTTTTATTGGTGTAATTAAGATATCAAGTGATTTGTCTAGTCATAACATGACAACGAACTTTATTTGCAGGTCTTGTTTAATTACTCGGGTTACTCATGTCTATTTCATTGAATTGTTAGTGAATAAAATAAAATTGTTTTAGGAATTTTTTATAATGTTGATACAAATGACTTGAATGTGATTGTGTACTCTTATAAATGGAATCTAAAGAGTGTAGAATATATTTAGATCTTATATTTATTTTTGTGTAAAAGAGAGGTTGTTTTTAATAGTCCTTCGACTCAAAATATATATCCAACACATAAAAATAAGAAAGAAAAAAAAACAACAAAATAACAATATACAAAACTAATGTAGACTTGAAGCAACCATCATTAATACACATTAAAGAAGAAGAAAAAACTACGTGATACCTAAATCATATTACTAATAGTACAATAATAATGATTACCTACCAATTTTTTATCTTAATCCTCAATATTCATACATTCTTATCTAAAGACACCTCCTTAATTAGTTTTATGAGAAAAAGAAAAGAATCAGATGATGTATAGTCTTATAATAATAGTACTGAACTTTAACTTACAATAATGATTTCTCAATAGTAGCAAAAAGCTTGTGTAAATATTGTTGGAAAGTGACATAGTTAGTATTCTTTTCGTTTCTAATTACTTATCTATTTTTGAATTGACACATCTATTAAGAAAATAATAATTGATATAGTGCATTTATCATTTTATCCCTATTAATTATAAGGTTATGAATTAAAATTTTCAGATTTTCAAGAAATCTATATTTTCAAAGTAATTAATTGTGGGTATAATAGGTTGAATTTTTTTATCCTTTCTTAATTTGTCAAAATAGACAAGTAAAAAAAGAAAAGTGGATAAATAATTAAGAACAAAGGGAGAACCAGTGCAGGATTTTTTTCTTGGAAACTTCGCATTATATTTAACTTCCTAGAAACTTATTTGAAATTAAATTAGTATCTGCTTATAAGAAAATTAAATTAAATTTAAATGCTATAATATTCACCATCTTTATAAAATTTATAATTTGTCGAATACCTTTGAAACCATTTTTTTCTTATTAAATATAATGAAATTTTTCTTAATTTAGAAATCGTCTCTTAACCAAATAAGATATTATGGCACATCACAATTTTTTAATTTTTTGTTAAAAATATATCTAGTATACATTCTGGAATACTCCAAAAACCTCTAGATGAGTACAAAGTATAAACTAATGTAGTTAGCGAAATATTATTTTTTTTGGATTAACGTCTTGGACTCAAATCCTTAACAAAAACTTAAATCATTACAAATTAAATACTTATCTACTAAACTATTGCTAGAGCAATGAAAATTACTTTTATGAAATCGTTTACAAATTGATAGATCTTTTTTTAAATTTTTTTTTTTTAAAAACCATTTATAATTATCCCTTTTCAAAATTAAGATTTATAGTCTAGCCAACCGACAGAATTAGTTGAGTGAATAATTAAGATTTGTTTTATAGCACTATATATCTTTTGCAAACAAGCGTCTGAAGAATTAATAATTAGCCAGCTATTAATAATTGATATTTCATTAGTTTTAATTTTTTTATTTTATTTTTTCATTCTAGTTCATTAAAAAAAATGTATTTTTTTTATCAGCTCTTTAATTTCAATTGTTCGCGAATCGCGTATATGTTATTCTATATATTTGATTATTTTTAATTTACAATTACAAAATTTGAAAGTCTTTTTACTTTTCTAAATGTCATGTTATGTCAAAATAAGATAAATAAATTAAAACGGAAAATTATTTTCTATTTTGAAAATTTTCTGTTACTTGTGCATGCATCATGATTTTTTATTGCTGTTATTAAGATATCAAGTGATTAGTCTAGTCATAAAACATGACAACAAACTTTATTTGAAGGTCTTGTTTAATTACTCGTGTCTATTTCATTGAATTGTTAGCGAATAAAATAAAATTGTTTTAGGAATTTTTTTATAATGTTGATACAAACAACGTGAACGTGATACTCAGTGTAATCTTATAAATGAAATTTAAAAAGTGTAGAATATATTTAGATCTTATTTTTATCTTTGCGAGAAAGAGAGGTTGTTTTTAATAGTCTTTCAACTCAAAATATACCCAACACATGAAAATAAGAAAGAAAAAGAAACAACAAACTAACAATATACAAAACTAATACAGATGGTAGGCTTGGAGCAACAATTGTTAATACACATTAAAGGAAAAAAAAAACTACGTGATACCTAAATCATATTACCAACATAGTATGACATTTAATATGTCTAGTTATTCATTTTTGTTGCAGTTTGTATTAGACTACAACTTTCTTCTAAAAAGTGAATTAATGATGCCTTGACTCATAAACACCAAACAAACCATTCAAGAATTTGCTTAATAGTCAAAGATATTTCATTTTACTTGGTGTTTTTTTCCCTACTTTCTTTAATCCTTACACACAAAAACAGACAGACACACTTTAGATGTTTCATTCAAAAATAGTGTCCCAATACACTTTTAGACCCATGTTTGACAAGTGGCATTTTTGACGTGTTTTTGCATGTTCTTTATTAAATTACTTACAAATAACTTTA
This sequence comes from Solanum chiquidenum, assembly GCA_029582725.1. Taxonomy (NCBI): domain Eukaryota; kingdom Viridiplantae; phylum Streptophyta; class Magnoliopsida; order Solanales; family Solanaceae; genus Solanum; species Solanum chiquidenum. The sequence continues at coordinate 12,534 of JAJOOS010002751.1, read as the reverse complement.
TTTAATGGTGTAAAAAATTGATAATTTATTAATGTACTAACTTAAAATTCTCAAGTTATACACGTTGTTGATGGTGTAAAACTAATTTTTTATACAATTATAGATTTATACTTGTAATAACATGTTAATTTTTATTTTTTAGGTCATTAATAAGGAAAAATTACATATATACACATCTTATTTTATCATAATATTTAAAATTTCTTACCATTTTAAAAAATTATAAAAATCTCCTCTCGGACACATTTTATCCTCTCTCTGATACATCTCTATCCCTTCTTGGATACTTCCATTTCCTTCTCGGATACATCCCTTCCCTCTTGGATACCTCCCTCCCATTAAGTAATGTATCATTTACAATCCGTGAGCTATGTATTCGCAAATTTCCTGATGTATCCGAGGTCTTATAAATTTGAGGAGTTTTTGTAATTTGGGAAAAAATAGGAATATAATATAATTAGCTCTTAATACTATGAGATTTATGTAAATTTTACCATTAATAATGCTCATCATAGAAATTTGATCTTATAAATAACCAAAATGTGTAAATATTGGTGAATAGGACTTAACACTCCCCAACGAACACAGAAAACGTACATAAAACATATGGATATGTGTCCTTAAAGTACATTTCTTTGGTATGTATGTTACTGTGTATTGCATTAGGCTTATGTGAATGACTTTTCAAAAGGGCAGACTCATTGCCCTATTTTCTACATTTTCAACTGCCCTGTTATTCTCAGTACTTGAATATTTACCATCAACAGAAAAATTCTTCTATCAAGTATATTGGGACTTCATATTTCTAACTTCCTTCCTTCCTTCATCTCTCCATCTATTTATGGATTTCATCTAAAGTTGAAAGGTCAAGAATTACTGTGGATTAAAAGTATGATTCTAGTGTAACTCAAAATATTCATAACAATAATGTATAATTGTCAATGAGAAGAGTGGCATCAAGTTTATAGTTAAAATAATAATGGATCCTATCCCCTGCATCGAACATTCATTCCTATCTATTGATAGAAAGATTTTTCTCAAATATCAAACTACGTTTTTTTTATATATATATATATAGAAATTACTTGTATCCAAAGTAGTTTTTCACTAGCATCCCACCTCATACAATTAGTTGAGGGGGGGGGGGGTATTCACCTTTTGAATCAAACAAAATAAGTAGTAGGGGTGTTCAGCCACTTGATGCCAAGGAGAGAGGGTTAATACTAACCTTTAGTCACCAGGAGCCCTATTTCCCTCTTTTCGACCCTATCACTACCATTCAAGGGCAAACCTATTTCCTAGTTACTGAGTTGAGCGCACCGGCTTCGCTAATATTAACCTCCTGAATTTGTCGAAAAGCTTAGCAAAGCTTACCAATACTTCCTTCTATGTCTGGTGGAGCTATTCCCGGACAACCTCAGAGCTAACTAAATTAGTCTACCTAGAGAAGACTTGAAAAAGATTTCCCAAGCATAGTTGAGATCAATGTGAAAATAAAAATGCCAAATCCACATTTTTTGAAAACGAAAAGATCCCAGGCCTACAGGCTACAAGTATTATAATCGAATTTTTTTTTTCATCTATCAAAAGACAGTCAATATGTCAGCCATTCTTCCCCATTAGACTTGTCAATCCTTTACAGTATTTTGTAACAGATAAATCTTTTTCGTAAAAAAAATATTTTCTTTCATACCAAACACGTTTGTTTTTGCAAAAAAGATGACTTGGTGTTTTCCTGGACACCCCACAACACAAGTGTTGAAAAACGTTTTCCACAAAAATCCAAGTCTCGGAAAACAAACGAGTGAACCACAAATAAAGTTGAACTGTTTAAAGCTGTCCCTTCAAGCTTTAAAAGTTCCTCTATAGTTAACTAGTTTAGACTATTCAAAATTTCAACTACAAGGCAAATATACTATTACAACGTTGACAACTTAAACCAATCAACAATGAAATGAACGACTAAAGAATAATTAAGCTGTTCAATTTCGCACTTCCAGCACCAGTGCCAACAATAAAACCTTCTTTTTTACATGATCACACGTTATATTGCTAACGTTTAATTTTACAAGAGTACTAAACTGCCACTAGATGAAACAATAATCCAACTACAAATAGGGCCTATGCAAACAAAAACTAGAATACAATAATATAACGTTAGCAAAAGTTTTCCTTCAACATGGCATTATACAACTGACCTAAAATCATTCTGTGTTTCATAACATATGGCGAACCCATCTAGAATACATGTATGCCTCCTTAGCTCCATTTAGCTGTTATTTCAGTGGTTCTTGCCACAGCTTCTATATACCACTCAGTTACAATCATGGTAACCCTGTCATTCCCGGTTCATTGCTTGCATGAAATGTTCATCTGCAGCAGAAACACAGATCAATAGGGATCAGAAGGAGGTGACTTGTAGGTCATTGAAGTTGATAAAAAGCAAATGCTGAGAGATAAAAGCACATTAGTCTTCATTCTTTTTTCCCAATACACAATGATTGTTGTTATAATATTAATTATGAGGGTACTTTTCTGTTATAAGTTTAATTATAAGTATACTTATTACGACCAGATCAGTTGCAATCAGAATAGCACTGCTATTACGTAAGAGGTGTTCCAACACCAGATGGACCCCAGGATCCACTTTGCTAGTGATTACAGACTATTTTCCATGTAACCTTGGTGGAAACACACAACAGTTGCATGCTTCACTAAGAAAAGCCAACAGATAAATTAAAGTTGACGAATTAAATCCTCATCCATGCATTCCACATGATACAGAGATAACCTTTTACTCCCTACTCTTCCATCTTACACTTCTCATTCTCCAAAAAACCACTTATGTAATAAATACTGTCAACTGGAACCTAATTCCTGTTATGGCATTCAACACAACTAAATACCATCTAACACATTGGGCTTCAACTTTAACTGTTTCACATTTATATAATTCCTGTACATTAGTATCTTGCCTTTATGTGCTTTTGTGTAGATGTTCAATTCCATGTCATTTTTATTTCATCCCAATTAATATGTTTCTAGTTTCCAAGGGTGTGGGTCAATGAAGTGGGTTGAGAACCATGAGGTCTTAGATTTAAATTCCAGCGGGAGTCAAACAAAACTAGGTGATCTTTTCCTATCTGTCCAAGTCTTAGTGGACAGAGTTACCCAATTTCTGTGCTAGTAGGAGGTAGCATGTACCCTATGAAATTAGTCGAGGTGCAAACAAGATGGCCCGGACACCACGGTTATCCCAAAGAATTAATATGTTTCTATGTCAATTTGTAATATTAAAGCAGCGGTAACTTGAACTTGAAAAAAATTAATATGTTTCTATGTCAGTACGTATTTGTTCTTAAAATATGTAGCGCTTTATCTTCTCTAATTAGAGGAGTGAAGTGAAATGATATGACGTTAGATATCATACTAAGCTTCCTATGATGATTAAAAACAACTTGACGTGAAACTTATTTTTCTAAAGAAACAATTTGACAGGAAACAACAAGAAAATATCAAGTACCATTGAGAGAAAATGCACAACTATGTCCGGCAAGATATTTCAACTTTCATTCACTCCAAAGACACAATTTAGAAGCATAGGAGTACTTTGATATAAGTTACATCATTACTGTCAGCAAGGGAACTTGTCCCACATCATTCAAATGGGAAACTGTACAGCAAGTCAGAAGTATTGAGGACAAAGGATACAAGAACATAGACAAGAAACAATCCATTTTAGTTACAACAAAATGACAACTGTGTGAGGCTGTAAGCTTCTACTTGATAATATAGACTCCTTGTACGATAGAACGAGTAGACACATTTGTTTTGACTAGTAAATATTGCTTTAACACAACCTTTGTGCTAGTATTAATCTATGCTACCTTTTCTCAGAAAAGAAAGGAAATGGCACCATGCCCCTAATTTTGGAAGTACACTGATATTCCTAAACAATGATCCTTTTTCTTTTTTTTATGACAAGGAAAACCCGCAGCCGCTACCCTTTTGGGTGCGCACCCCCGTTCCTATGCAATAGCTCGCAAACCACATAGGAGAGGTAACCCACACTAGGCGACGAGCTCGACCCAGAAGGCAAACCCCTTGCTTTCACTGGCAAGGGGTTTTGAACTTGAGACCTCCAACATGGAAGTCCCAATCCCAAACCACTGGGCCACCCTGAAGGGTTTATTCCTAAACAATGATCTTGTCTTTAAGTCCTTGAAGTTATGCTTGTCTGGAATCACAAGTCCTTGTATTGAATTTAGGCCACTTATCTTAATAACATAAAGAGTCCAGCTCAAATTATGGTATTAAAGGTATCAAGAAAAAGATATTTCAAAATCTACATAAAGTAGAAGGGAAGTAGAAAGAAGAAGCATTGGAGAAGGTCTACCAAGCTATTATATTTCTTTTTTATTTTCTGTCTTGGAAAGATATTTTTTTCAAAAACGCCTTGGATTTAAATCATGGGAGGTAAACATTGTGCTTCTAGACATAAATTGAATTTGACCTCAAATTGAAATAAGCCTAAGCCAAACAAGTAAACTTTTAGGACTTAATAGGAACTCAGACGTTGAGAAGATTCATAGAGTTTTTTTTTTTTTTTGATAAGTTGAGAAGGAACATCGAGTTAAATTCTCCAATCGAAATGCACTAATCATGATGATAAAATAAAAAGAAAATGCACGAATGTTTTGGGATAGTCATACCACTCTCTCCATCAGAGATCTCTCCAAGCCTTGAGATGGCCTCCAGAAGTGCTTGCTCATGCTCCTGCACAGTAATATACTTAATTTCCTTTGGCACAAATGAGCTAGAAGTAAGCATAACTGACAGGTGAGTATGCCTCTAACCTTTAGCACTTTTTTTGCCTTCTCGACTTCCAAAGGATCAGGATGACTGGCGCCAAAGACCCTCTCCACCTGATGACATTTGCCAGTTTATGAACAAATATAGAAAGTGTAACATCTAAATGCGCAATAGATATTAAACTACTGCACTAACCTCTTTAATCAGTGTGTCTGTGTGAAGTAACTGGATATCATCAGATCCTTTCTTTCCTCCATTCTGTGACGGTGGAAAGCCTTTTCTTGACTGAGGTTTAGCCAACCCCCTTCCCCTCCCTGCACCTGGACCACTATCACGCCCTACAGACCTATTCACACCACGGCCTGATCCACCATAATTTCCATGACGAGAAATTCCTGGATCTTCACCGTCCCACTGAATATCTTCTGGAGAAATCTGTCAGAGAAGAGATATATAAGTTTGACGCTTTCAAGAAAACTAAAAGAAGACAACTGATAACCAAATGATGCAACTAAGGATAACAGAAAAAAATGAATAATGAGCTATATATAGAGTAGGTTATCCAGCGTTTCACATTGGACCATGCATGTGCCAAAGAAGTATTTTATGGCTTATCTAAACATGAGATGGATATCATGCTAATAACAGACTACATAATGAGTTTGAAAAGGTTCTTGCAATATACAGAGCAAGTCATTCAGCCAACATCTACAACTTATTAAAGTTTTCCTACTCCATTAGAGTAACTCCGAAAATTATTTATTGAAGAAGCAGCAAATATAAGGACTTGAACTGATAAATATGCATGACGAAAAGGCAATTTCCTAAGGACACACCTTAGAGAGAAATTTAATTTAAAGACTTGAACTACCAGATAGTCTTGATAGTCATCCATCTTGAGATCAAATACACCACATATTATATGTCAGAACACTCAGTCTCATAAACCACTCAAATATTAGACATAAGCAAAATGTTCTTGGTTTCTCCACTTCTTCCTAGATATATTAGACACTAGTTCCCTTTATATGGAGGAATTTTTCTGCAAGTACATACTCCAGAAGACTTGATAATGGACCAGCAATCTGCCAAAATACATGGTGTGAACTTCATTTATAAAGTATCTTTAAAGGCACATGCAGCAAAATATTGGACTTGGTATGCATCAAAAAGTTATAGCTATAAAAGCAGTTATGGAAAAGAGGTTCCACGTAAAACACATATAGTTGCCCATCAAAAAACAGGGAAGTTATACCTTAAAGAAAAATAAGGTGAATTCATCCTTACACAGGTTTTTGCCCTCTTTCCAAGGGAAAAGGTTCAGATTGGAAATTTAGAATTATCCTGAACTTTATACAGAAATACCTTGAATTTATTTGCAACTGTTCCATAATAAATGCAGACTTCTAATGAATACTTTATAGAATGCTTGGCCACATCAGAAGCCAAGGAATACAAAGCATGCAGTGTTCAAAACAGTATAAAAGCTATTTTTCTTGGTACACCCACCCTCATAAACCAATAAGAAAAATAATTTTCCAGCAGGACAGCAAAAAAGGTAATCAAAACTCCATGGCATCAGAACATAGCATCCATTACCTCTGAAAGATTGACCCATTCCCACGTCTCATTTGCAGTACTCATGTCATAAACAAGAGCATGTCTACCCTGAAAATGTGCATCACAAGATTTATGCATTCAACCACGAAAAGAAAAAGAAAAGTAAAGCTTCAAGCAATAAAGTCAGGTGTACCTCAGCTTTGTTATAGTCAGTAATGACTGCCTCATAAAAATTATTGTCATCAGGCCATCTAGTCCTTACTTTTCTTCCAATCAATGAATCAACTGATGCTGCTTTAGCAGATTCAGAAACCCGATTATCGAGTTGGCCTCTTCCAAATGGACCGGAAGGCGGGTACTGCATTTTCATTGAAGATGCACCAGGCATCATCTGGCCCTATGAATAGATGTGCAACAGGAAAATATTCAGAATAAGAGAAGAGTTAAACCATGCACTGGTGGACTGCACAGAAGAAAGCATAAAACATCAGACATACAGATTTACTTTTTTTGCCCTTAGGCCCCGTCATGGGCCCTCTCTTGGCAGCAGATGAAGATGGCTGGTTTGCAGCAGCCAGAGCAGGTGGGTGGAAAGTAGGAGATGGTCCAGCAAAGGACTGTGACGGTAAAGGTGGAGCTATCTTCTGTTTCTTCCGTGAAGCTGAGACAGAAGGACTGGGTAATGGGTCATGAATAGCTTGACCAGTGCCAAGCATACCAGGTTGATGAGCCCCTGATTGCCTCCACTCCCTAAAACCAATAATCAAAAGCTAGCCTTTAGAACTTTGACGAACTCTAAAATACCGGAGATTCGCTAAACAAATTCAAGATGGACAAAGTGACCGAGAGCTAACCTTATTCTTCTGATGACATCATCAGCATTAACTCTACCAAGAAGTTCTCTATGTTCTTCATTGGACAATCTTAACTCTTTTCTTAACTCCGTTATCAAACTTTCTTTCTCCTGAATAAAATATATTCATTGAGCAGTCATTTAAACCTGATCAAGCAAATGCACATATTAGATTTCATGGTATGACGAAAGGTACCCAAGAAATGGCATCAGCTTGAGCTTTAAAGGCTCTTAGAACAGAACTGTATGCTTCTTGCTCAAGCTGGTGAATTTGGGCCTCCATGTCAGTTTCACCATACATCCTTTGGTAGGGTACAGAAGCCATTACAGCAGATCTCCCATTTCCATTCATGCGGCCACCACCTCTTGGAATCCTATTTTGATGTGATGGGGGAAGATCATCATCTGTTCCTGCAATCACCCAACAGGTTATCAGAAAATCAAAGTACAACGAACACCTGGAGTATGTATAATACAACGCAGTATGACAATTACCCATATCAGCGCTGTGTGATTAACAAAGGCATAAAAACAGATGAGAAAAAAAGTACATTACTTGAACTGTTACCAAGGAGTAAGGACCAAGGAGCACTGTGGATTTTAATCCAACAAAAGAATTCTCCATTTTCAGTAGAAAACTAGAAGCAAAATTGCAGCTGAAGTGACAACTTTTATAGGTCTAAAATGAGATTTAAACTTTTATTCAGTATCAAGATCTTGTGGCAGACCTACAAGCATTTGAAGACTGTCCCAAAGATGCATACAGGATGACTAACTCCCAACTCTACTTTACATTTTGCTTTGCTACAAAAAATTAACAGTCTTTGCAAGCAGATTTTCATTATTTCATAATAAAACCCAATAATTCTCAGTTTAAACTTCTCACTGCAAAATAGCTCAGGGAGACCCAAAAAGACCAAGAAATTGAACCCAACCCCCATAATCATGAAAAATTTAACCCCATAATTCAAAAGAAGAAGGCAAGAGAAAAAACCCTCAAATAAAACATACCCAGTACCTCAAATTGCCAACAGCTCAAAATTCCAAGTTAACAGAAGCGGGATCCAAAAAGATCCAAATTTTCACAATGTAGACGCTAATATCACTAACCCTGAACCCTAATTAAGCTACAAATTTCACAAAACTAAAGAAAAATAGATGCAATCTTGAAAACACTAACCACTGCTGTCATACGGTTCGTAGTCCATAGCCAGCTTGCAAAGTGAAACAACCCCCAGATGAAGAAAAACCAAATCAAGGCTTCAAAGGGTGCTTTGAAAACCCGATACAAACAATAATACTACAGCCCCCAAAAACAACGAATTATGTTAATATATAGAAAATTAAGCAAAACCCAAAATCCGAGTGGGTTTTCTGGAGAATTTTTAGGGTTAGGATTTACGATACAAAGGAAATCGAATGGGGATTGTGTGATTATGATAGAATTGAAGGCGAAGATGAGAAGGAGAATCACCAAAGGCGTATCAGCATAGGGAAAAACGGACGTGAAATAGGTCTATGGAATTTGGTTTATTGGAATGTTTGGAATCCGCGGGATTTGGAAATTTTTATGATGTTTTTTATTTTGACCAAAATTGACTTAAGAAATAACTTAGAGTTCTTCCTCTTGAACTCACAAAGTAGTAAATATTCACAATTTTTCTATGGTATAATTTCAGAAATTTCTCATCGTGTTTTTCATAATACTTAATTTTTTGGGAAATAGGTCTGAAAAATACTTTAACTTTGACCAAAATTATTGTTACGATATCAAATTTTATGGATGATCTTTTACCCCGCACTATCTAATAGTATATTTTAAAGGTATAAATGTGTCTACGTGGACACGTTATTATTTATAATGATGCAATATTTATGATGTCCACGTGAACACATATATACCTTTAAACTACACTATTAAACAGTGAAGGGGGTAAAAGGTCCTTTCCAAAGTTTGATATTGTTACAGCAATTGCGGTCAAAGTTCGGATATATTTCAGATTTTTTCCCTAAATTTTTTATGTAATAATTTTTTAACCTATTTATTATTAATATACCTAATTTATTTTATTCTTACTAATATATTGTAAATATGTTCTTAGAAAATTTCCTTAAAAATAAAGATATTATAAATATGCTAGATTTTTAATTATAATTTTGAAAGGAAATACTTTACATCTCCAACTTTCTATCCGTGTACACCAACTAATTTTATAGGGTCGGTTTGGAAAGTCCACCCTGATAATTGAATTTGGTATAATTATATTGTCTGTCTTGTTTGGTTGGACATGTAATTACCTGACCAACAGGTAATTGAGTGTAATTGACAGGGTATAATTACATTCTCAAAGGGGGGTGGGGGGGGGGGGGGGGCTGTGCTGGTAATTACTGATTACTTTTTAATTCTTCCTTTTATTTTGTTTTAATTTAATGTATTTTTAATTTTATAATATTAAATTGTTTTTTTAAAATTATTATTCTAATATTTTTTTTAAATATTATTTATATATTATTGGGGAAAATGACAAATATACACCCAAACTATCGTAAATGGTATGCAGATATCCTCCATCATACTTTTGGGACATTGGTGCCCCTACCGTCCAAAAACTAGAGCATATATGCCCTTCACTCTAACGGAAGACTAAATAGGGACATGTGGCGCAATCTTATCCGTTGATCCGATATTTAATAAATGTCGGATTTGTGGATAAGATTATGACACGTGTATGTCCGTTAGTATAAAGGGTATATATGCTCTAGTTTTTAGACAGCAGGGGCACCAATGTCCCAAAAGTATGACGGATGGTATTTGCATACCTTTTACGATAGTTCGGGGTATATTGTTCTTTTTCCATATATTATTTATATTTCATTTTCTTCTTATTTACAACTTTTACTTCATGTGATTCCATGCTATTGGCTCGATATTTTATATTACAAGCTATTCTTTTTAAGTTAGACTTGATAGGTTATCTTTTTATCAAATGTTTTATAATTTTATGATATTATATTTATAATATTAATCTTTTTGTCAAACCTCCCTTTTATGATGTACATAGAAATTATGTACTTTTAATTTTTATGATTAATTTAATTAAAATATACTAAATTGAAAACTATAAATCAATTATTTTTTATGATATTAGTTAGGAACATATGTTTATTAATTAATATATTTTCAAGAGATAATATATATCTCAAATATTTAATTTAATATTATTTATAAAGGCCCTTATTTGTCTAATATAATTTTTTTATTTTTAAAATTCAATATAACCTTATGATTACACTTGTGTAACCAAACAATTACAAGAAGTAAAGATTGAGAATGAGAAGGAAATGAAATATAATAATATATATAAAATAATAAATATATTTTTAGAACAACAAAAATAAAAAATAATTTAAAATAATATAACTAAAATAAATTAAAACAAAAAAATAAATGAAGAAATTAAAATGTAAGTAATTACCAGCAATCATAACCCTCCTTAATAATTGAAGAGTGTAATTACCTCCTGTCAATTACACCCAATTACCTGCTGAATCTGGTCAAGTAATTATCTGGTCAACCAAACATGTCAGACAGTGTAATTACATCAAATCATTACTAAGTGACATTCCAAACATGCCCTTAGTATTTTGTGCACAGATATATGGTATCAAAAATATATGTATTTAGTATTAAAATATGCACTAATACATTCATTAGTGTATCTATGCATAGATACACTGGTAGGGATTTAGTAGATATGATTGGACTCTGCGGGAAAAAAAGTTTTCTATATAAGAGAGCAAAGGCCCTCACTAAACCTTCATCACACACACTGTTGTTCTTGATTCTAAAATTTCATAATTATTCATCAGTTTATTCTCGTTCGAGTAGTGTAAGAAGAATGGAAATTGAAAGAGTGTTTATGAGTTGTTTCTTCATAAAGAAGAAGCCAACTGATATTTTTGACTTGATCGAAGCTGCTCTCCAAGTTGGTGCAAAGAAATATCCCGTGCAGTTTGAGAAGCGCAAAAATAAGATTATCAATATGATAATGCACTCCGGAGACTATGATGACTTGATCCTTGATGAAGATGATAATGTTGGTGATGAAGATAAAATGATCAAAAAAGAAGAGCCTGAGGAACAAAAAAAGTGTGGTGTAGGAACACATAAAATTACTTCACCAATAAATCAGAAACCAACAATGAAGATTAAGTTGTCCATCAAGAAAACTGTAGAAGTTTCTCCTCATAAAAAACGTCTTTATGATTGTTCACCACAGAAACAGAGCAGTTACAGATCAATTACAAGAACAATGCAGAAAACAACTCAAAGCTCTGCAGTTATGAGACCAATGCAAAAAGAAACACAAAACATCGAAAATATGGAGATGAAATTTCAATCAAGCAAGCGGAAATTAAAAGAAAGATTAATAGAGCAAAGGAACATCAAGAGAAGGACTGTAATGGTGGACTTCCAAGATATGCCTAAACCTGTAAATGACTCTCGTGCTCCCAGAAGACACTGTTGGGATAGAAATAAATTTTGATATTCTCCTGGTTCAATCTGCTATAAATTTTATATTGGAATCTTTCTTCTTATATAATAAACTATGGAAAGCAGTATCATTCAAATGATTGAATTTTAAATTTGATCTGAAGTTTCCTGTACGTAAATTATCTCAATCATTTAAATAATATAGTTTCAATTTCCCAAATGATGTTGTACTCATGCTTTGATGTTCTTTTTTATACAACTTAGAATTTCATTATTGTCTTTTATCATCTTAATCTAACTCTTGATTTACTAATATTTTTCTTACGCTAATGTATGTAATCAATATGGTATTTAGATCTGAATCTCACCATCTGCTAATCTTGGATAGGCACAAAATTGCTCTATTTACTTATGTTTTAGGCATTTCAATTATACAGAAGATACCAATAACAATTTTAGGTCTATTGAAAGCATGTGAGTTTTTTTAGGGTGTGTTTGGTATGCAGGAAAATATTTTTTGGAAAATGTAATGTTTTCCAATGTTTCCATGTTTAGTTGACTTAAATGTTCGGAAAATGTTTTCTAAATCAACTCATGTTCCTCAAATTTAAGGAAAATGATTCCCCTTCCAAAATTAAGAAAAATATTTTCCAAAACTCTACTTCATCCTTTAATTTTTTTCTTACCCTACCCATACCCGTATTAAAAATTATTTTTTAAAAAATGTTTCAAATTTTAAGATTCTTTTTACCTCACCCTACCTCTACCACCCCTACTCCTTGGGCGGCCCCCCCAAAAAAAAATGATTTTGAAT
>JAJOOS010002750.1:0-42945 GCA_029582725.1 Solanum chiquidenum | reverse complement strand
AAAAAAAAAAGGGGGGGTTTAAATACTAGGTAATTAAAAGTATATATATTCACTTAGATTAAATATACAAGATTAAGAAAATAAGAATATTTTTTAAAATAAATATTTAAAAAAGGTTTAAAAAACATATACACAAAAAAACCTCTAGAATTTGAAAAATTCTTTAGTAATTTAATTTAGTTAATTTAGTTTGATAAATAATAAATGAATATGTGAAAGAATCCCAAAGAACATCAAGAAACAATACATTGAGTCGAGCTAACTGCATAGGCAGAGGGAAACGTTCCTAAAAAGTCTAATAGTAATCAACTGCATTGGAAACGATGAATCGTCTAATACTTCTTTCATTTCAAATTAATTGAATTATTGAGACATTTTTTATTTTTCAAATTAACTTAATTGTTCAATTTTCAAGACTACTATTAAAATGTTCTTCCAATTTACCCTTCATTAGTTAGTATTGAAATTAGTTATTAATTAATATGTAGTTATTTTAATCATAAATTTGATAATAATTAATAAGGGTAAAAATGGAAAGTTATGTCTAATTTATGTCTTAATCTTTTTTTCTTAAAAGGTGTAAAATACCTCAACAATTCAATTAATTTGAAATGGAGGGAGTAGCAATTAACCACATTTAAAACAAAGAATCACACTCTAAAAGGAAACACTTTTTTTTTGTGCTTAGAACGGAAGGATTTTATTTAATATTAAGGAACATCCATACATGAGGGAATTGATCTAAATGAGGCATTCCATTTGCATCTCTATCAAGTTCATATGTAATACAAGAGGGAGATGCATCAAAAATATATAGTTAGTTTCCAATCATAATTTGGTCCCTGGGTTTTCTTCTGTATTCTGCTAGTGCATCTACAGTCCTATTAGCCTCCCGTGGAACATGTTTTAGTGGCAATGCTCCCAGTTGCTGGAGCAAAGACCTGTGAGTCCGTTTCCACCAGAATGTGCTTAAAGTTTCTCTTTTGCAAGAGTCAGACCATGTAACAGGGCTAACAATTCAGCATGGTAAGCATTTTTCACTTTGATCTTACAAGTAAAACCTGCTATCCATTCTCATAAGTGGTTTCTTATTATTCCTCCAGTGCCACCATTAGTTGTTTTAGGTTCAAAGGATCCATCCACATTTAGTTTGAACTGGCCATCAGGAGGTTTTTGCCAAGAAACAAGAATCATTTGTCTTGGAGGGGGGGGGGGTATGTGTGTGGGAGATCGACATATGAAAATATTTTAGTGCTCCGAAAGAAATTGTTTGAGTAATCCTTATTGTGTCAATTGGTTTGTGACCTTTGAAGTGTTGTTGTTTCTTGTTTTTCAAATATTCCAAAGAATAATTGGAGTTAGCGTGGCTTTAGGCACACTGACATTGTCACAAGTAGGAGAATCGAACGAAGAGTGACATAGTTTAAAGATGTTACATTGGAGGTCGTTATTATCTATGGTAGTATCGTGTCTCCTCCAGATGCTAATAGCTACTGGGCAATTTGCAAAGATGTGGCTAGTAGTTTCTTTTATATAAGGACAAGTGGTGCAATTTTTTTGACTGGAGATTCCCCTATTGTGGAGAGTGGAAAGTGTAGGAAGCTTATTTCGGAGAAGTAACCACATAAAGAACTTTATTTCATTAAGAGTCTTAAGTTTCCAAATCCAAAGGAAAGTGTTAGGGAATTGGTTGTAGGATTCATTTTTTTGTAGCTAAAATCATATTGTAAGAACTACTCGTGATAAATTTTTTGTTGCTATTCTGATTCCAATAAATAACATCTTTTTTGGTGAGGAGACTTTACTACAAGTATTGTTAATAGCAGTAGTAATTTGGGGTGTCAACTCGAATGAGATATGAGAGAAGTCCCATTTATCATGTTTCAGCATGTTCGCGACAACAAGGTCTACGTCCGGCTTATTCAAAGGACCTTGGTTGGATTCACGAAGGGTGTTTGACCCTTTAATCCATTTGTCCTTCCAGAGATAAATTTTGTTTCCATCCCCTATGTTCCAAGAGATACCTTTATGGAACGAGTGGTAGGATTTGGTGAAACTTTTCCAGATGTAAGAGTCGTAGGGGTGGAAATTGAAGGAGGAAATAGTCTTTCTCTTAGTAATATATTTATTTGAGAGGACTCTTACCCAAAGTTGATCTTGGTTATTTAAAAGTCTCCAAAGTAAGCTTGCTAGGAGGGCTAGGTTGATAACGTTTGTTTTCCTAAGACCTAAACCTCTTAGGTTTCTCGGGCAATGTCCCAATTTGCTAAATGGAATTTTCGCTTTTTAGTAGTCGAACCTCAAAGAAAATTTCTTTGAATACGATCAATGTGGTTTACGGTAGACTGCGGGATTAAATTGCCTTGCATTGCATAAGTAGGTATAGTGGATACAGATTTAATAAGAGTGGTTCTTCCCACTATAGTTAGGAATCTCGTTTTCCAGCCACCAAGTTTCTTGTTCATATTATCAATAATATATTGATAATCTCGACTTTTTGGGTGGTGATTGGTAATAGGTAGGTCTAAATATTTGCCCATATTCCGATTGTTGAATGTTCATCATAGTAGAGAGGTCGTTCCTTTCTTATAATCCAACATTCGAAGAGAATATGATAGAGGATTTGTTAAAATTTATTTTTTGTCCCGACTGATTTGAAAGGGTATTGAAAATATGGATTATTGTGGAAGCATTTAGAGGGTCAGCTTTTGCAAGAAGGATGTGAGATATAGGTATGCCACTTCTACCGATTTTTACCGGTTGCCATAGATTTCCATGAATTGCATAATTTATGAGTCGAGAGAGGGATTTCATACAAATAATAAAAATGTAGGGTGAGAGGGGATCACCCTGCTTAATGCCTCTAGAGGGAAGGAAGAAGTAGGTCGATACTCCATTTACCATGATGGATATAGAAGAGGTTGAAACACAAGACATTATAAGGGTGATTATATTTTTTGGGAAGTTGAGGATTGTAAAGGAATGACGAATTAAAGACCATTCAAACCTGTCAAAGGTTTTTTCTAAGTCTATTTTCAAGAAGATTTTACCAAATTTACCTTTGGTCTTCTTGAAAGAGTGGATAGCTTCTTGGGCAATAAGAATTGAAGGCCGCCATACAAGTTCTGATTACTGATTCTTCTGTTTCTTTCCAAATTTTTGGAAGAATAATGGATGGAGTGCATCCCGTCCTGGGGATTTTAGAGGTTTGAAAGAGAATATGGCATTTTTTATTTCTTCTCTAGAGAAAGGCCTGCCTAAGTTAGTTTTGTTATCTATGGAGATATCATTTATGCAAGGAGGCGGAGTAAAGAGAATACTCCGCCTAAGGTCGGTAGTGTAGATATTCTGGTAGTGGAGAAAAATAGTTTCATTAATGGTATTTAGGTCGTAGGTCCAATTACCAATCGTATCATTTAGGACTATGATTCTATTTCTACGTCTTCTATTGGTGGTAGAGATGTGAAAAAACTTAGTATTTGCACCGCCATCATTTATCCATTGAATTCTAGATTTGAGCTTCCAAAAATCCTCTTCTCTTTTAAGGATTTCATTGAAATCTCTTATGAGATTATTCTCTAGATCGTAGTGGAAAACTTTCTTGTGATTAGTATCCATTTGTTGGAGGTCATTAAGCCGCTTGAGGATTTTATATTTTTGTTTGGAGATGTTTCCAAAAGTTTCTTTATTCCTCTGCTTTGCAACATTTGTAAAGTTGGTGAGGTTGGTATTGTAATCTAAATAATTGTTCCAGCAGCTTTGAACTAAGTTAGGAAAGTCGGGGTGACACAACCACATGGATTTAAATATAAATACCCTATTTTTTTTTATAGGCATACACTTATTGATATTTAAAATAATGGAGCAGTGATCAGAGTGAGTACGAGGTAAATGATAGACATTAGAGTCAGGATATAAACTTAACCATTCGTGGTTACTAAAGAATCTATCTAGCCTTTCCATAATCAGAGTTTTGTTATTTTTATGCTTATATGTCCAAGTATATTTTTGATCCGTAAAGCCAAGGTCTATCATCTTCATATAAACGAAGAACATTTAGAGTTATTTATCGGTCTTCCTCCTAGTTTTTCCAAAGCATTTGTTACTTCGTTGAAATCTCCACAAACGCGCCAATGGCCTTTTTTAGTAGTGGCTACATTTCTTAAGCTATTCCAAAGCATTTCTCTATAACTATATTTGCTTTTTTGCATACATTATAGATAAAGAAAACTTAGGGGAATTTGGGCTTACCTCAATAGTTGTGTGGATTTCCTGTTCAGTTAGGACATTCGGCTCGATAGATAACTTTGTATTCCTCCAGAATAGAGCAATGCCCCCAGAATATCCTATTGTCGGCACTTGTATAACATTAGTAAAATCTAGAGCATGTAGTAAGTTGTGGTCATCCATTTATGTTTTAGTTAGATCTAGTACATTTGGATTATTCCATTCAATTAGTTCCCGCAAATTTCTCATAAAATTGGTGTTATGAGCTCCTCTACAATTCCAAAGAAGTATCTTCATCGATAGTTCTTGTTGAGGTGTTGAGGACCCTCCTGGAGTCAGAGATATCTCCATATTCACATTGGTTTGCATTGTTACTGATTATTTCTCCTCCAGTGGTTGTTTCCCTTTCATTGTTGGGATTAGAAGTGCCACGTACTTGGAAGATGTACTGGTGTTGTAGAATCAAAAGTTCGGAGATGTTTTGACAATTTCCTTTGGGACTTTGATTGTAATTTTCTTTTCTAAACTTTGTGGCATATTTATCGTCAGGTAATTCTTCAGGTACAAGAGTTTGTAAACTTTGCCCTTGGGTGTTTAGTGCATCTTTTCTCATTGTAGGATGCGTCCCCTGGTATATATTCAGTGATAGCTCCCTTGTCTGCAACTGTGGAACAACCTGATCCTCCATATTGTCTTCCTTTTTCATGATTGGTGATCTTTTGGTGAAAGGTGTTACCCCTTCCATGTCCACCATTTGTTGCAAAGAGTAACTCACGAAGCTGTTTAATCGGAGTATAAGCCTCAGGTGTTGTATGTTCAAGTTGGAGAGGGTTGTTGATTGGTGGAGCATACGATAGAGTTCCAAAGTAGTTAGCTCCTGGGTAAGTTCTAGATGCGTTGCAGTTAGCCTTATGAAACTGCCCGTCAACCTCTCTTTTATCACAGTTGGAAGTGAGGTGAGGTTGTTTTGGGTCAAAGATTGATTCATTATTTCCTCCATAGTTGTATAAGATGTTTGCACTGCATGAGGGAAAGTAGATAGTAAATGTCTACCCAAAGAAACTCGGAATCCACATTTACTAGCTACTTTCCCTTATGCAGTGCAGACATCTTATGTAACTATGGCGGAAATAAATAATCAATCTATTACCCAAAACAACCTCACCTCACTTACAACTGTGATAGAAGAGAGGCTGACGGTCAATCTCATAAGGCTAGCTGCAACACAACTAGAACTTACCCAGGAGCTAACTACTTTGGAACTCTATCATATCCTCCACCAACCAACAACTCTCTCCAACTTGAACATACAACACCTGAGGCATATCATTTGGCGGTTGGTTCTTAATGTTTGGATGTGTAGAGGTGGATGGTTCATTGGTTGTTGTACGAGGACAAGAATGGACTAAATGGCCAAGCCTTCCGCAAGACATACATAGGAGAGTGGAAGGTTTGTAGTGGATTTTTTTGGAGGTGGGATCCTATTAAAACTTTTGTGGGTAGAGGCTTTGATAAGGAGGCTAGAATACATAATTTCGCATATCTACCTCTAGTGGTGTTCTTTGTGACAGTGTCGATTTTTAGGATGGAGCCTATTTGGTTACCTATTTTCTGGAGTATGCTAAGGTCATAGTATTCCGTAGGGAGCTCAGGTAATCTTGCCCAAATTGTAGCAAAATTTATATGGTTTATGGAAGGGTTAAACTTTGGTTCCCACTTGCGGACGGATAGAAACTGTGAGAAGTTTCCAGGCTGAGATAACTTTATTAGATAGAATTTTTCTCCTAGATCGATAAGGTTTATTTTTTCTGTGAGTTGTCATAGTGTTGAGAATATGTCTCAGGATATTGCAGAAATAAAATAGTTAGCTATTTTTAGGATTTTCAAATTATTTTATTAGAGTCTTATGTGACTTGAATTTAGGAGTTAGTTCTTTATTTGAATTTTACTGATAAGTTAATAGCATCTTTTTCTATTTTTAGTTAGGAATTATATCTATAAATGTATGTCTTTGAATTATTAATAAAATTATTCCCTTTGATAATACTGCAATATTTTTTTCTCTCAAAGTTTTTCTCTGTTATTTTTTTAATTTCTTTATTAAAAACCCAACAATTGGTATCAGTGCCTTCTTCTTGAGGGACCTGTGAGTAGAAAAATGAATTCTGAAAATAGTTTTTCACGAATGGCTCCTCCTATTTTTTATGGTGAAAATTATCAACTATAGGCTGTGAGAATGGAAACCTACTTAGAGGCTCTTGATCTTTGGGAAGCTGTGGAAGAGGATTATGAAATTAATTCGCTGCCAAATAATTCCACTGTGGCGCAACTCAAGAGTCACAAGGAAAAGAAAACCATTAAGTTCAAAGCAAAAGCAGCTTTGTTTGTTGTTGTTTCGACAAATGTTTTCACAAAAATCATGACTCTCACATCACCAAAAGAAATTTGGAATTATCTGAAGAAAGAATATATTGGAGATGAAAGAATACGAGGAATGAAGGTATTAAATTTAATGAGGGAATTTGAATTGCAGAGAATGAAAGATTTAGAAACAGTCAAAGAATACTCTGACAGATTGCTTGGTATTGTCAACAAGGTAAGATTACTAGGCACTGAATTTAAAGACACGAGAATTGTTGAAAATGTTCTTGTTACAGTGCCCGAAAGATATGAAGCATGTACAACTACCTTGGAAAACACACAAGATCTTTCCAAAATTACCTCGACAGAATTGTTAAATTCTTTGCAGGCTCAGGAACAAAGGAGACTTATGAGGCAAGATGGCATGGTTGAAGGAGCATTAGTAGCCAGCCACAAAACTCAAAGCAAGGGTAATTTTTTGAAATATTACCCTCCTTGTCAGCACTGTGAAAAAAATGGACATCCTCCATATAAATGTTGGAAAAAATCAGATGCACAGTGCAAGAACTGCAAACAACTTGGTCATGAAGCTGTGATTTGCAAAAGCAAATTTCAAAAAGATGAAACAGTTGTCCAAGTCACTACTAAAGAAGAAGAATAAGACTACTTATTTGTGGCAACATGTTTTTCAACCAAAACAACTGATTTTTGGATGATTGATAGTGGTTGTACAAACCACATGACATATGAAAGAAATCTTTTTAAAGAGGTCATTCCTATGAAATATACAAAAGTCAGAATTGGAAATGATGATTGTATTCCTGCAAAAGGAAAAGGGTCTGTTGCAATTAAAACAAATTCAGGTACAAAAATAATTTCAGATGTTCTTTATGTACCTGATATTGATAAAAGTTTGTTTAGTGTTGGTGAGTTAATAGAAAAAGGATTTAAATTATTATTTGGAGATAAATATAGTCGAATCTTTGATTCTACTAAGCAAGAGAATTTTACAAGTTAAAATGAGAGGTAAGAGCTTCTCATTTAATCCAACAGAAGATGCACACAAGCCTTGCAAGACAAATGATGAATTAGTAGATTTGTTCACAAGGTCAATTTCATATGAGACTACAATCTATAATTCCTGATCCAAGAAGGACTGTTGAGAATAATTAGCTATTTTTAGGATTTTCAAATTATTTTATTAGAGTCCTATGTGACTTGAATTAGGAGTTAGTTCTTTATTTGAATTTTACTGATAAATTAATAGCATCTTTTTCTATTTTTAGTTAGAAATTATATCTATAAATGTATGTCTCTGAATTATTAATAAAATAATTCTCTTTGATAATACTGCAATATTTTTTTCTCTCAAAGTCTTTCTCTACTATTTTCTTAATTTCTTTATTAAAAAATCAACACATAGAATCTGCAGTCGATTTTGGAGATGTAAGCATCCTATTTTTTTTCCTACTATTTTTCTCAAGGACGCTTTTCAGTGAACTAGTAATTTTTCTTTAATCTTGCTTTTTGATTTCTTTTTTCATCCTTTTTCTTTTCTCTTAAAGTAAAATTTGCATCAAATAAAAAAGGAAAAATTAGCAAATTAGACACAATCTCTAATATAATTATTAAAACATTTATACTTTAAAATAATTTATAAAAATGTCAATATTGTAGAAAATAAATTGTATCTTAATATAATTAATTTTCTTTCCATTTATTTCTCAAATCAGTTCCACATTGGACCATTTTTAACTCTACTATCCGGTAAAAAAAAATACTCTCATTACTCACTTGCCCCTCTTCTAGGTTTTACCCCAATCACTCCTTTCTCTATCTTCCTTATTTCACCATTGTTATCTCCTTTCCTTGTTCAAGAAAATCAACTCTTCGAATTTCCTACACTTTGTTCAAGAAATACACAATTAATTAAAAAGATTTTTTACCCATTGATAAATGTAAATTCATAGTCAACAAATATTTTGTGAGATTTCTTGTGATTTTGTTTTCATATTCACCAAGTATCTTGTATTTCGAATTTTCCGTCTTTTTAACAGTATTGTTCAATTTTTTTGTGAGTTTGTTTTCATATTCAACAAGCATTATATGAGATTTCCTTCTTTGATGTATCTCAGATTTTTCATCTTTTAAAAACTATTGTTCGATTTTTTGTGATTTTATTTTCATATTTGAGATTTAGTAGATTGTAGTAATCTATATTGACATTCATACATCATATATTATTTAATTTTTGTATACATTCATATTTAATAATTTCGAATTTTGCTTATAGGATTACTAATACACAAGTGAATATAAATTCCGATTAGGGTTTGGTGAACAAAAAATTTTAAAAAAGGAACATAGCAGACGAAGAAGAAGAAGAAGAAGAAGAGGAGGAGGATGAGGATGAGGAGGAGGAGGAGGAGGGGGAGGAGGGACGTAAGTTAGGCAACCCTACCTGCCTCAACCGATCTTAGGTCGGACATGCTAACAGTCAGTACTTACTATTTTCCCTTGGATAGTTAATAAAAACTAATACGGCCCCTTCTCAAATAGACTGCCCTTAGGACTCCAGTAAGTGAAGTCACCCGATCATCATGGAGAAAACTACCACTCTTTCAATTGGCGTCTAACCATCTTCTTCTCACTAAGGCCTGGGTTGGTCTTTCTAATCAATCAAAAAATAAACTGGTGTGAAGATCTTAAATGCAAGAGTGAGTTTGCCTTCGTGGAAAAGAGCCTCTTTGTTGCAAGCGGATATTATCCAACCTACGGTCAGCAGGGGAGGTGGGGGAGGGGGTGCGGGGAGGGGGAGGGGGAGGAGGAGGAAGATTCATACCAGAATTGTATTTATATTAATTTTTGTTTGTCAATTTTTTTTTTTTTTACTCAACATTTGTATTTTTATTAAGTACCCAACACTTGTGGATGCTTTGTTATGGAGTTGTCATCCTAAGAGACTCACCCTAACATCAACTATTGAAATGATTTCTTGTTTCATGGATCGTTTAATGTATATGAAGAATTTGAGGCATTCTACTCGTCATGGAAGCAAGCGTCACAATAGTCAATTAAAAGAAGTAAAAGCCTACAAATATGTCTCAGAACATCAGTATGTGGAACTCAAAAGTGGAGAACTGGCCTTACAAAGAAGGAGACAGTTTCGTTTGAATTATATTGGTGATGTAGATTATTCTAGTGCAAACTGAATACACTTATTCATACTCTACTTCTTATATATATTTACTCAGAAATTGTTTCATTAACCTTTTTAAAAAAGGGGATCAGATGTGGACCACTTCAGCAACTCATTTTGTTCAATGAAGCTCCATGAACTATATATTGAATTATTGCTTTAATTTGTTCGCCCTACTTTTCTTCTTGATCCTTTTCAAAAAGAATGTTCTTCTTCTTTTTTGGCTACTCTATGATACGTATAATCAGTTTGTTTTAGTTGTCTCCTCCTAATTGCTCACTCAATTGGACAAATGTTTGTTTCTACAGATTTATCGTGCATTCTATTGCCTATTTCTTATCCTATATAAACACTAGTGTTCCATATTTAAGTAGAGAACACACTGATTTATTTGTTTGTTGTACCTTTCCTTTTGATGCATCTGTATCGAAAGATGGGGACAAATCATTTGAATATCAAGGGGACTGCTCCAAGAAGTCATGTAAAAGAGAAACTAAAAGGAAGAGTCCCCACCAGATGACCGGGATCGTAAAGGCAAGTTCCAAACGGATGCCTTCTTTGACCATCCAGTAACAAAATCCGGTGAAGAAACTGATGGAATATATTGTTACAAAATAAAGAAAGTGAAAATTAAATCAGAGTTGTAAGCTATACATGCTAAGCTCATCCGTAAATTCAAGGATTATAAAACTTTATTTGGAGCTTTATCAAGCTGAAGCAACCAAGAATTAAACAAACCCCAACAAGCAAACAACAAAAGCAAAGAATCTAAGATTAAAAAAAAGAGCTAATGCACTATGGTTGAGAGTCTCCTCTGCTTTCATGCCGAGAGTGCAGTTTTTCGCCTCCCATATATATTGTCAACTGAAAACAGTAGCCCTTCTTAGAGCTTTCGCTCATCAGCATAATGTAATGTAACTCTCTTTGTACCAAATAGACTATGATGTAGTGCTAAGAACAGATAGAAAATTGTTGATTCCTTGTAGCATTACTGTATAAACTCATCCCTGTCTGATTTTGTCAGCTTGAATTTAATTGGCAAAATGATATGGAACTCCAACTCTCAATCTTGTGCTGCCCTGCAGAAGGTAGTATTCAAAAACCAGCAGTTCCTTTTCCACAATAACATGTTGCCACTGTGCTTTTTCTTTTTTTGATGACAAAGGAACCCCCAGTCGTACCCTTCGGGTGCACACAAGAGAGGTAAACTACACTAGGCAAGCCCCATGCAATCGAGAAAGCATGCAAGGAGTTTCAAACTTGTGACCACTTATTTGAAATATCCCTTGCTCAACCAACTCGTCCACCCTGGGGGTATGTCGCAAACTGCGGTTGCACTACATTCGAATCATCGAGGAGAAAGTGGAGGGACTTCCAAGCTGACTTATAGATTCTAAAAAAAGCCAATTTTGTTGGTGTCACCTACTTTTGTAGAGGATGATATTTTCAAAGAACCAACTCCAGCCATAAGTGTCATACTAACATCATAGGGATTTATTTGTCTGCCTAAGAGCCATATTTTTTCGCTTTCTTCTTTTTGCCAAAATCCAGAATCATCGAGTAAGATTTTGTCAGTTTATCATTATGCACAAGACCACAAAAGAAAAACATAAGCACAAATTTCCATCAATCATTCATCGATCCATAGCTTTTCAAACTTCCTCTACAAAATGTGGCGAAACAAAACTTTTCGTGTACAAACTAAATTGAATTTCATAACCATGATGAATCTGAACCTGAGGATGCTTGAAAGTGTTGTCTGTCGAATTATATATCAATAAACTTGAACCATGTTGCAGCAAAATTTCATCATTTTGGGAGATGAAGACTGGAAAAGGCGAGTGTTCAATAGCTGTAAAATAAGGGATTGAAGCGACCTTAGTCCACGACTCCACAAGTCCATATGCCTTCATTACCCACACATCCATCCGAACCTTATAATAGTCACAAAATACACATAGATTACCACCTAAAATCCCTAATTCCCAATCAAAATTACCATAAACAAGATCAGGCAATGCTACATTTTCATATGTCTCATCGACGAGGTTTAATGAAGAGATAAACCATGAGTCATTCTTATCACTAACACGAGTAGCAATCCAATGAAGTCTTCCATTCACAAATTTAGCCGGATCGTTGCAAAATATAACACGGGGGTACTCTTGAATCATTTTCCAAGAATTAGTTCTTACACTATAAACCCTAAACTCATTCTGAAACCCATACTCACTATGTGAACTTCCCATAATTTCTACAACTTTGTAATCATCTTGACACTCATTATAACCAATACCATAAGCCAAATACGAACTACAATGCACATTACTTCCTGAAATTGGCAGTTTCTTCGACTTTCTTATAGATGGATTCCATAGAAATAGATCGCGAACACCACTAGAAATACAGAGTAACCCATCACATGAACCCACAAAGTTATAGTCAACAAGTGGATCTTTGCAAGGAAAATGAAGGTCATCAGGTAAATGGGGAGATTCTTGATACATAATTGCATAAAGAGAGCAAGTGTAAAATCTTAGACTATACTCATAAGAAGAGCTACTAAGAAGAAGGATGTCGTTGGCAAAATCTTGTTTGTTGGTTGAAAATTTTAAATGGGTTTTGATGAATTGGCGAGTTGAGATTAGAAAAAGCCAAGATTTAGAAACGCACCTCATCCTCAACAAGGATTTCACGGGTAGCCTTGCCAGTATTTCATATACTATTTCTGGAGGAAGAAGTGACACTGATTCTGATTCATGCGCCATTGATGTTGTTGCCGAGAATTTTATTTGCCCGGTTACAAAGAGAGGTTTTAGCAAGTGAGATAGACATAAAGAACACGTGAAGTTGTCCGAATTTAAAAAAAGAGACATTAATTTTGCGGGTGTTCTATTATCTCATAACACATTTCAGAATCACAATAAATATACATTTTTTACACAATCTGCATTCTCACTGCTTGAGCGTGAATCTCACCCCAATTAATAATATAATTACATATTTTTTCCAATCTATTTAGTAAAAATTGGATAAAATCTTGATTCATTCACATTTTAATCATAACCCACTCCATTTAACCCTAAACCCCTTTAAGATTTTCACTCCACTCTCTCTTTGATGATCAAAACCCTAAAGCATTTCAATAGTCACAATAAATTTATTTTGCGGAGCTAATTTCTTGATTTATGGAGTCACAACGAAGAAGTGAAGGCTCACATGTTAATTGTTTCTTGATTTGAATGCAAATTTTGGTTAAAAAAATATTCTTTTTATATAGTAGTGATTTTTTGTAAAATCATCTTTATAGTTATTTGTTGTTATTTTTTTTCTTGTGTTATCTATTATTCATGTGTATGTAGTGTTAGTTTAAGACTTATTTGAGTTTGAATGTTTCTTCACTGATTTAGTTTTGAAATTTGTTTGCAATTACACTTTCAAAATTTACAAATTAGTTGATTTCATAACTTTTAAATAAAATAAAGAGAAAAGACATAAAGTCACCATTGAAGTTGTCCCGAATTTTCAAAATGACACCTTAACTTTGCAATCGTTCTTACCCCACTAAACAATTTGAACAGATATTATTATATCATTTTTCGATCAGTCCAGATTTTAAGAAGCAAGTGTGTTCACACACCAATCATTACATGACACATTTTAATTTAATTAAAATATATTTTTTCATTTTAAGTTTTTTTTTTTCTCTCTCTTTTACTTTATGACTTATTTTAATTTTGATTTCATCTTAAGTTTCACTTCATCTTCCACCTCCCACCTCCCACTTTCAAGTGATCCATCCCTTCATTTTCTTTCTTTTTCTTCACTTCCCACCCTCACCCCACCCACCACCTCAAGTTGAACCCCACTCCCATTCTTTTTCTTTTCTTTTTCTTCTTCTTCTCCTGTCAAATTCTTTATAGAATTCATACTAATTTTAGACTTTATTGAATTATTGATAACAACATTAATTATTTTTCTAAGAAAATTTAAAATTTTGAAGATATCATCAACTACTCCTTTTCATACAACTTCAAAATTAGAAATGATAATTTTATCAGAATCAATGAATTCCCCAAAAATTGAAAGAACTTAATTGAAATCGGATAAAAAAAAACTATATGATACTTCCTATTCATCTTGAAATCTAATGGGTTTATCAAATTGTTTGAAATGTAAGAAAAAATATTTAGTTAAAGTTTTAAAATTAAAGAGAGTAAAACTAATAGTAGTAAAAAACGGAAGGTGAAGTTGTGATAAAAATAGTGACATTGAAAGTGAGAAGTTTCAATGGAGATGACAATGAATTTTTGAAGAAGAAATATAAAAGAAAGAGAAAAAAATAAAAAGGAAAAAAAGTTAAAATAATAAGAAAAAGAAGAAAATATATTTTATAATAAAATACTTGTAAATATAAAATTATATTAGTTCATTTAGGTTGCTCACTCTCTTTGAGAGAGTGCACACCACTCTCCATGTCAGGTGGACGAAAAATGATATAGTAATACTTGTTCAAAATTGTTTAGTAGGGTAATATGACGATTTCAAAGTTAAGGTGTCTTTTTAAAAATCTGGAACAACCTCAGTGGTGCATTTATGTCTTTAAAAGGAAGAAATTGAATCTAGTAAAGCTAGATGATAATTTCATTGAGGATGGGGAATTTTTTTGTTTTTTTGGTTGTAGATGGAAAGCACTTCAACACCTATTAATGGGGGGGTTTTGGAGAAGATGAAAAGTGGGCCTTTTAATAAAGAAGGAAATTCAAATTGTCAATGCCACATGACAATTTTACACTGGTTTGGGGTGTATTTTTACTCCTCCACACGCCTATCAAATGTGAGAAAACAACTATTGTGAAAATGGGTCAAAAATATTTATTTATTGTGATTTGAAATAGTTCCATGGGATAATAGGACGCTCGCAAACTTTAGGTATCATTTTGAAAATTCAGGACAACTTCAGATGTCATTTTATGTTATCTTTCAATTTTTAGTAAAGATACCATATTAGGTGATTTTCCTATTTATCTGTTTTAATTTCATGGATTACTGGTAGGAGGTGAAACATATATCATAAAATTAATTTATTTTTTTCTTAAGCTAAAACTATGAGAAAAGACATAAAGTCATCACCATTGAAGTTTTCCCGAATTTTAAAAAAGATAACCTTAATTTTGCAAATGTTCTATTACCCCACTAAACAATTTTGTACTGATATTATTTTATCATTTTTCAATCAGTCCCAAATTTTAAGAAGCAAGTATGTTCACACACCAATCATTACATGACATGTGTTAATTTAATTAAAATATAATTTTTTTTTCATTTTAAGTTTTTTCTTTATCTTTTTTTTTCTTTTTTTTTCTCTCTCTTACTTTTTGACTTATTTTAATTTTAATTTTATCTTAAATTTCACTTCATCTTCCACCCCCACTTTCAAGTTGATCTATCCCTCTATTTTCTTTATTTTTCTTCACTTCCCACCCTCACCCACCCCCACGTTAAGTTGAACCCCTCTCCCATTTTTTTTCTTTTCTTTTTCTTCTTCTTCTCTCGTCAATTTCTTTATTTCAGTGATTTTTTTATATAAAAAAAATCATACTATTTTCTAAACTTTATTGAATTATTGATAACAAAACTAATTATTTTTCTAAAAAAAATTAAAATTTTGAAGGTATCATCAATTACTCCTTTTCATATAACTTTTTTTTATTTTATTAACGACCCTTGAGGGGGGTCAGGGGCATAGTAACACCCCCGGGTCTTATCATAGATAAACAAAGCAAAATACATAGAGGGAGATATAAACTACCTTCAAGCTTATGGTGGTACATAAGTCGACCTTCCTACTAAGGATAGCCAACTCATCCCCATACAAGAAAGATGCTACCTAGCTTTTATGCACCTATAGAGAGGACTCCTTTTAGTACAGAGATTCTAGGAAGCATAAATCAGGGAGACTTTCCCTTTACAAGTAAAATGAAAAGGCAAAAAACCTAACTAATTACTAACTAACAGGGAGCCATTAAGGTGGTTCTTTTATTCTCTTAATCTTCATTCTTCTGAAATTTGCCATTTCCAGCATGTCCAGTTGATGATAAGTTCTTGCTTCCTTTGGTAACTGCTTCTCATTGAAATAGATTTGGGGACTTGTAATTGTATGATTGTGCTTTGAAAGAGAATTTGCAGCAAAATTGGCCTCTCTGTAGATATGTTTGCATTTGAAGTTGTTTGTTTGCCTGATGAGCTCTTGAAGATGTTGAGCTTGTTTGCTAATACTCCATGGTGGCTTGGTTTCGAGCATGATCCAATCCACCAAGAGCTGGGAGTCCACCTCTAAAATGACATTCCTGTAGCCTACCTGTAAGGACCATGTCATGCCATATGTAGCAGCCTCCATTTCAACTTGATTATTAGTGCTTTCTCCCAAAGGAATGGCAAATGCTAAAATCATCTGACCTTTATGATCTCTTAAGATACCACCAGCCCCTATCTTGACTGGATTACTCAGAGCACTGTCATCAGTGTTGAGTTTACTCCATAGATCTTGAGGTTTTTTCCAGAGAACCATAGTTACCTTGGTCTCATTATCACACTTCTCTACTAGCATTATAAGGTCTTTTCAGTTAGAAGGTCACTTGATGTGAGGAAACACAATAGTCATAAGCTTATAGTTGTCCTTGTAGATAGCATACATTACTCTAGAAGCATTGGATTGTATGCCCCCATACTTACTAGCACACCTATTCTTCCATAGGTTCCAACAAATGAATATTGGAGTGGCCTGGAGAACCAACTTGTGAGCCTCATTTTTGTATTTAGTAGACCACCATCTCCTTATTAAATAAATGAGGGGTGTGTGATATGTACTAATTCCTTTAGTTTTAGCAAAGTATTTCCACACATAAGTTGCAAAATATCCATTGTTGAAGGTGTGCTCAATAGTGTCCCAGCCTGGAGAAATACAACAAGAGCATGCAGCAGGTTCACTACCAAACTTGACAATTTTTTCATTAGTGGGTAATTTACCTCTTAACATTCTACACAAAAGGAACGAACATTTGAGGGGATACTTCTATGCCAAGTGAAAGAGTTGAATTGAGTTTTGGTTCTTTTTTCCCTGATTTCATTCCATGTAGAAGAACAGGTAAAATTTCCATCAGTAGTTAATTTCCACACTGCCTGATCAGGGATCTCATATTGAATCTGCAATTGTGTAGCTAGAATGTTAGCTACTTGACTGTGGGGTGCCTACTGAGTTACCATTTCCATGGTCCATTGTTCCTCAACCCATAATTCAGCCACAGTGCCGTTGTCGAGTCTGTTACTATCATTAGAGAAATTAGCTAGGGGTCCCACACCTAGCCAATTATCCCACTAAAAGGAACAATTTTCAGAATAAATTTTCCAAAGTATGTGTTCTTCCACTTTGTGCTTGTTTTGTGTCAAGTATCTCCATGTAGAGGAGTCACAAGGTCCCTTTTTCCTACTGATAGGATTAGACCTTTGACAATATTTGGCCTTTAGAAAGTCACCCCATAGAGTGTGTTTAGATCTAAACATCCAACATTGTTTGTATTGGAATGCCATGCATACATCCTTTAGGTTTCTCACACCAATTTCTCATTTATCATAAGGAAAGCTCAAGTTCTTCCAAGAGGACCAATGGTACTTCTTCCTGTCATTTTTCCATCCCCAGAAAAAATCAGCCATGAGGCTTTGGATTTGCTTGATGATGGTAGAGAGAGGTGAGATAGCAGATACTAAGTGAATAGGAAG
Organism: Solanum chiquidenum; assembly: GCA_029582725.1. Taxonomy (NCBI): domain Eukaryota; kingdom Viridiplantae; phylum Streptophyta; class Magnoliopsida; order Solanales; family Solanaceae; genus Solanum; species Solanum chiquidenum. The sequence continues at coordinate 25,379 of JAJOOS010002750.1, read as the reverse complement.
AGATTGAATCACATGCTTGATAAGTGTTGCTCTACCTCCATAGCTTAATACCTTGGTTTGCCAGCCAGTGATTCTGTTAGTCACTTTCTCAATGAGAACAGAAAAATAGCTAACTCTAGGTATACCAATATACAGAGGGCACCTCAGATAGGTGATAGGTCCCTCCTTTTGTTTGAACCCAATAATTCTTCTAATTCTGTCCTTTGTGCTATTGAATGCATTGGAATAGACCATGAAATGGCTCTTGTCTTTGTTTACCAGCTGGCATGAAACCTCCTCGTAGGTATTCAGAGTGTGCATAATAAGCTTGAGAGATTTCTGTCTGCCAAAGGTGAAGATGATAATGTCATCTGCATAACTCAGATGGTTAATTTGTGGACCTCTCATTTCCATGAAAAAGCCATGATACTCAGGGTTGTTGTGGAGTCTATTAAGTGATCTTGAGAGAACATCTGCTCCTAAAATAAATAGGGTAGGGGAAAGGGGGTCACCTTGCTTAAGGCCCCTAGTAGAGTGGAAGAAGCCATGCATTTTTCCATTGACAATAATAGAGTACCAGTTATTAGCCATGGTCCTCCATACCATGTAAATGAAAACTTCATCAAACCCCATTCTTCTCAGAACTAGACATATATATGACAATAAGACCCTGTCATAGGCCTTTGTAATGTCCAATTTAATGACTACATTGCTTCCAATGTTAGGCTTTTTGATTTGATGGATAATTTCCTGAGTTAGCATGATGTTTTCAGCTTCTACCTTTGACAAAGCCTGCCTGATTAGGAGAAATCAAGCTTGGTAGAATAAGACTCAATCTGAAGCTCAAGAGTTTATAAATGATCTTACTGGCGAAGTTGCTCAGGCTGATGGGCCTAAATTATGATAACTTGTTTGGATTGTTCACTTTGGGGAGCAGCACAATGCAGGAATGAGAGAAGTATTTAGAAATCATCTGGCCACTGAAGAAATCCTGAGTGACACCCATAAGGTCTTGTTTGATAATGTGCCAACATTTCTGAAAGAAGTAACCATTCATTCCACATAATTGGGATTCGTAGCAAAAATCATTTCCTTTAATTCATCAAGACATGGCATTGTAGTCAACATGTCATTCTGATCATGAGTGAGCATTTTGGGAATACCATCAAGAGGGCCTTCATTAATGAACTTGTCCTCCCCTGTAAAGATCTCCTGAAAGTGTTCACATGCTGCTTTTGCAATATTTTCATCACCTTGTATCCATACCTCATCATTTCTTAAAATATTGTGAATAAACAGTCTCATTCTTCTTCCCCTGATGATAACGTGAAAATATTTAGTGTTGCCATCAACCTCCTTGAACCAATGAAGTTGAGTTTTTTATTTTAACATGGATTCCTCCAACTTCAAAAATTTGATATATTCAGCATTCAGTTCATGCAGAGTAGTTCTGTTAACTTCAGTATTATTCTGAATGAGATTTTCTTCAGCACTTCTGACCTTCTCTTCATACTCCCTAACCTTGGTAAAAATGTCTCCCAATTCTCCCCTGGACCAAGAGCTTAGAGTACCATCCAGTCTTTTTAATTTTTTGATGGAATTTCCACATATTGTTCCCCTCTAAAGGTCTTTCCCAGCAGGCTTTAACTGTATAAAGAAAGTTTGGTTGTTCTGCCCAGCAGTTTAGGAACTTGAAGTATTTAATGTGATCATCCTCTCTTACTTGCATTTCCATCAACAGTGGGCAGTGATCTGATCCCACAGAAGAAAGGTGAGTAATAGTAGTTTGAGGAATTTTCTCCAACCAAGGATCATTAACCATTGCCCTGTCAAGTCTTTTCCAAACTCTAGCATTTATAAAAAGACTACAAGCTTCAATTACTGCAATGAATTCTAAGATTTTCCTCATGTTGTAAGGAATCCCCCCAGTTTCTCTTCTCTGGAAGTAATGACATTATAATCATCTCCTGAACACCAAGGAGAATTGGTTTTAGCATTAGCAAAATGTAGTAATCTATCCCACAAGGGTCTTCTGAGATGATCTTTACACTTGGCATAGAAAAGGTTGTAGTAAAATGATTATGGAGCTCATTATGAACTATATCACATGTAACTTGCTGATCATCTTCCTCTAACACTGTGCAGTCAATGTCCAAGCTCCAAAACAACCAAATTTTTCCATTACAATTACTTACAGCATGATACATGGCCAGCTGGTTCTTAAAACTTTGAACATTGATACTGTCTGAAAAAGGTTCAAGTATAGATATGACAGAGAGGTAGTGCATCTTTTTGAGCATTTTGAGTCTTTCAAGGACACTCTGGGTGTTGATCCCCCTAACATTTCATATGAGTGTACTAATCATTGGGATGATTTGGAGATGAAGAGCCTAGTGTTTGGTCTGCCTGTAGTGACAGAGTTGGTATGCTGAGATTTGTTGGATTTAAACTTGTCATAGTAAAGCCTTCTGGGAGATAGTCCTTGCTTATTAGAAACCTGCTGAATTTCCTCCTCCTGTCCAGTATCATAGTTAGGACTGAAAGCTTTTATCAGGTTTCATCTTCATCATCTGGATCTTTTAAGGATTGATTATCCATATCCATTTCATCTTCTGAATTATCCACCCCATATTCATCAAACTCTGGATTTGTATTGACATGGCAAACTGTTGGTCTTTTGTCTAGAAGTACATTTAGGGGGGGGAATATACTGAGTATGTAAGGGAGTAATGTCCATTCCATGCTGATCATCAACTATAATAATTTTTTTGCATGCACTGTCTTGACACTCTTGTTCCCTCTGCTGCATCTGATCCCTGTTCTGTTTTTCCTCTTATTATTTCTTTGTTGCCTCTCTTTTCTTTTTACTTGGTTTATTTTTGCTCTTAGGAGTCATCTCCTTGTTCCTATTGGTGTTCTTGAGATTGTTTTGCTGAGCTTTAAGGGTTGGAGGGGCTCTAAAGTCTGAACTATGGTCAATGTGAGAAACCTCATGCAGAACATGAGTCAAATTCCCCCATTTGGTTACTCCTTCCTGCAAGTTAGTGTGGTTCTCCTGACTTCCCCTTCCATCCCTCTTTCAACTTCAACATCAATAACAAGAGGACTCATAACATTGGGGTTTCTGGGGATTGGGAGCATTAAGTCAATACAAGTGCCTTTGGTACCCTCTTTGTTTCTATTTTGATTGCCCTTAGCATGTTGATTTTGCTCTGGTTCCTGTTCTGTTTGTGCTTCCTTTGGTGGTGTCCTTTCATTCCTTCCATTTTTTGTATGCTCTTCCCTATTTTTATTGTGGTGTTCTTATGTATCTAGGTTAGCATAATAATTTTGTTGAGAAGTGATAGGCATACATGTTTGTTGTGTTGTTTTTTTGTTGATGATCCTTGGCCATCCTACTTTGAGGTGAGGTTGGTCTCCATTCTGTTTTCTGAATTCTCTCCTCCTATTGTTTGTCTTCTTTTTTGCATCTGTCATCCTTCCTCTTGATGGTAAGTTGGTTGCTCTTGTCTCTTTTGGTTCTTACCACTTGGATAAGGTTTCTCTTGTTTCCCTTTGTCTGTGGTTTGTTTCGTGAGAGCTTCTCTTTGTGCATGTTCCTCTTTGCTCTTATTTTTTTTCTCCACTTCTAGTTCTGTTCTTTTTTTGTATTCTTCATCTCTTAGTTTTTTGTTGCACTCATGTATTAGATGGCCTTGGTGTCTGCAGTATTCACAATAATCTGGCATATCTTCATAATCTATAGTCTGCCATCTCCCAATAGTAAGGTCTTCCTCATCTAAATCCAACCACACATGTGGGGGTCTTTTCTTAGTGAGATCCAATTGTATTTTTGCCTTTACCATACTACCTCTGATTTTTTGAACATATGTTATGTCTAAGTATAAAACTTTGCCAATAGGAGATAGTAATGCTGACACAAATTGCTTTTTATAGCAATGTCATGGTAGATCAGGAAGCAGGACCCATACAGGCACTATAGGAGTTTCTTCCTCAGGTCTAAAATTAGGAGTCCACGTCTGTATCCTCATTAACCTACCCTCAATACTCATCATTTGTTTTGTCCACACTGTGATATAGTCTAGTTCATTGTCCAAGTCTATATAGACATGTTTTGCATTGTAGTCAGCTATGTTCACTTTCCCTGTTAGTTGAGTTTGTTTAATAAAACTTTTCCTGATCAGCTCAATCTTGGGCATAGTATTGGTGAACTTTCCAACTAAGGTATACTTACAATCCACAACCAATTTCACCATGAAGTCCTCCATATCAAATATGACTGCAGGTAAACCTTGTTTGGTAGTAACCTTGGGAGTGACCATGTCTATAAGAACCTCATTTTTAGCTCGATTCTGTCTGAGTTTAGCTGCAAAACTTTGCGCAATAGTATAAGGAGTTGGTTCATTGGTATGGTCTTTTTTGGTGTTTTCTTGGAGGTTAGGATTGGGGGTAGCAGTAGGTTGGTTATTTTTGGTGATTTGCTGGCATTTTTTACTGTTAGGAATATGTTTCTCATAATTGCTAGATATTTTAGGAGAAGGCATTCTAATAACTTTGATGATCAAAAGAGGTTCTTTGTTGGGCCTGTTGAGTTTGCACCTTGGTACTCATCTCAATACCATTGTTATCACCTATAGGATGCTGGGATGTAGGATTTTCAATTCCCTAAACCTATTCAGCCACATTACCATCTATCTGTCCATTTGCATTTAACTGCATTTGGACTTCACCACTACTCAGCCTTTTAGCATTAGGATCAATTTGTGCAGAGTTAGGAATCTTACCTAATTGTTCCCCTTCCTCGCTTGATGGCATATCCTGCATCCCCTTAGTTGTAGTGTGATGTTTCTGCATGGGATTAGTCTTATAAATAAATTCAGAACTTAATGTTTTACCTGGACTTGGCCTCTTTTCTAAATTGATTGGAACTTGCTCAGGAGCTTTTACTCCAAAGGAGAATTGAGATGAACTCTCCACATCCAACACTTCAATGTTCCCAGAATTTGCATTGGCCTGGTCGAATTTCTGGAGCTTCATTTCATTCCCTTGTTTCATCATTTCACCTTGAAACTCTTGGGAGGATGTCCCTTGTCGACTGACTCATTTCCCTTCCTTCAAACTTGCACTGTCCTGTTGTTGGTTGATCATGTGTTGTGACTGGTCCCCAACTAACTTAACTAACTCCTCTTCATGTCCCTGTTCCTGCATCAAATGATCGGAAATTTGTGTGAGATGAACATCCTTATTAGAAGCATAATTTCCATTATCAATTTCATTTTGAACTTTTTCTAGAGGTAAATTTCTTTTGCCGGAATTTTGGTCGCCGGTGATTCGACCGTCCATTTGGTCTGAAATTTTAGTGAGATGTACGTCCTCATTAGGGGAGTAATCCCTAATAGTTAATTCGCCATGAACACGTTGGGAACTTGCTCGAATTTGAAGGCGCATTTCAGGCGATTCAGTCTGGATTTTCGCCAAAGTCGCCTCATCAATTCTCGCAATTGGCTCTGTAGATTAGAAATGATAATTTTAAAATAATCAATGAATTCCTCGAAAATTGAAGGAATTTGATTGAAATCAGATTAAAAAAATCTACTATATGGTACCTCCTAATCATCTTGAAATCTAATAGGTTTATCAAATTGTTTGAAGTGTAAGAAAATATTTAGATAAAGCTTTAAAATTAAAGAGAGTAAAACTAATAGTAGTAAAAAGGAAGGTAAAGTTGTGATAAAAATTGTGATATTGAAAGTGAGAAGCTTTAATAGAGATGACAATGAATTTTTGAAGAAGAAAGAAGAAAGAAAGAGAAATAATAAGGAAAAAAATTAAAATAATAAGAAAATATATTTTATAATAAAATACTTGTAAAATTAAAATTATATTAATTATTTTAGGTTGCTCACTCTCTTTGAGAGAGTGCACATACTTTCTATGTCAGGTGGACAAAAAATGATATAATAATATCATTTCAAGATTGTTTAGTTGGGTAATAGGACACCCACATAGTTGAGGTGTCTTTTTGAAAATTCAGGTATCACTTTGTCTTTTCTCTAAAACTATTGATAACAGCTAAAAATTTGCAATGGCTACAAAATAAAATTAGGTGCAAGGCACAACATTTGATGTGATAATTTTTTTACGGAAAAGGATCAAAATTGTCCCTAAACTATGCGAAATAGACCACTTATACCCTTCGTTACATTTTGGGATAAAAAATGCATCCGTTGTTATCCTAAGAGACCACAAATACCCTCAAGAGCTAACACCCCAATTTTTTAGTGACGTGGCAAGCCAAGTCAAGTGAGACTAATCCCTCCACCTAAGCGTTGCCAACTAGGATTCACTACAAAAGAACTAGACCTTTAGCGGTGACACAAGTCGCCACAAAATCCCATAATATCGTTACTAAATGTTTTAACTAATTTTTAACATTAAATTCTAATTTTGTGTTTTTTTCTTCATTGTTTTAATAAAATCACAAATGATATCGATCAAGGAGGAGTTTGAAGACACTATATATTTTATTTTTATGGCATATGTAAATGCATAAAATGTAAAATGATGCATTACGTAGTTGGAGATTTGAATCGAGAAGTAATTTTGATGATTTTCGTTATAATATTGGATGTTTTTAATATTGAAAGTGCATGTTATTTATTTTAGAAAATTAGGTTGCAACCGAAAATTAATTATCATATTTTATTGTTGAAAAAACATGTTATACTAGGGAATGGTTGTTGCAGCCTTAGTCGCCACTAAAAATCACTCATAACCTTTAGTGACAATATGTTGGGATTTTGTGGCGACTTTTATCGCCGCTAAAGGTTTAGTTCTTTTGTAGTGAATCCAAGTTGGCTACGCTTAGGTGGAGGGATTAGTCCCATGTGGCTTGTCACATCACTAAAAATTTGGGTAATTAACTCTTGAGAGTATTTGTGGTCTCTTGGAATAACAGCGGGGTATTTTTTATCCCAAAATATAATATGAAGGGTAGTCTATTTCGCATAATCAGAGGTATTTTTGACCCTTTTCCTTTTTTTAATTCAAGCTAGCTAGTTATCAGTTTCAAAACAGTATCTTTAATTTTTTTTTAAAAGTTTCAAAACAATGTGTTATTTCTGTCTTTATGTATAATGTAACTTCTTTATGCACTGTGAATTGCTATGAAACTAGATGCAGAACTCGAGCTTACTCTTAAATTGCCATTTATATTATGTCAATAACTGTGAAGGGAAGACAATGGAAAAGGGGAAATTGTTTTTCTGAATGTATGTTATTGAACTTCAGTTCTTCAGTGCACCGAAATATCAGGATTCTAAAATCGAGAACCAAACCAAAAAATCGAAGTTGAAGAAAACAAGTACTGAAAAATCTTTGGTGAAAACTAGATTTTCTCCAATTGAATAGGTCCATATAAAGCAGCAAAATTTTTTGCATCAGCAATCAAAAGAGTTTAAATTGCTTATAGAAGCCAGCTAGCTCTAATCCATTATCAAGCATAGAAGAGCAAGAACAAACTTCTCTTCATACAATTTTCTGTCAAGAAGCCTAGTTTCAACAACATAACTAGTGAAATCCCATAGTGGGTGGGGTCTAGAGAGTGTAAAGTGTACGCAGATTTTACCTACCTCATGGAGGTAGAGGAGATGTTTTCGAAAGGCTCAGACAACACATATCAAAGAAGATTTATAAGGAAAAAACACAAGTAATCAAAATATTGCAAATAATATGGGTCAAGAAGCCTGGTTCAAAAGTCTGAAATCAGCATAATTTACTAAAAGGTCTGGGGAAAATCACTTGCAATAAAGGTAAATAAGAACTAGCCAGAAACAAAAGTATACATAATGCTTTAGATAACAAGTTTTATACTATTTTCTGCTTCTCAGCATTCAGTATTTCCCATCGGCATATACATACAGTATATCTTATCATTCATTTGAGTTCACTTTGGTTCTGTGACTCTTCAATTCCACCCAGAATTTCATTGTACTTTTGGAAAAGGTTAGCCAGTTGAAATGAATGAATAAGTGCATTCAGTTTGCACTAGAATAATCTACATCACCAATATAATTCAAGCGAAACTATCTCCATTTCTTTAAGGGTCCTCGTTGCCAGCTCTTCGCTTTTGAGTTCCACATACTGATGTTCCGAGTCATATTTGTAGGCTTTTACTTCTTTTAATGGACTATTGCAACACTTGCTTCCATGACGAGTAGAATGCCTCAAATTCTTCATATACATTAAACGATCCATGAAACAAGAAATTGTTTCAATATTTGATTTTAGGGTGAGTCTCTTAGGATGACAACTCCATAGCAAAGCATCCACAAGTGTTGGGTACTTCCCGCTGGACAACTCTATATATACAGTTAAATCGTTCACTTTGGGGGTTGCAATTGTATGGTGCAGTACCAAATACATTCGTGTTGATCTCATTGCATTCCCAAAATCTAAGGGAAACTAGAGACCAAGAAGTCGACTTTGATAGAATTTCCCTCAACTCACCAAACCATGCAGCATTTTCAACCTATGAAGACGTATTCGTGAATTTTTCAATTGGTGAGACTTTTTGCAGTTTTAAGCTCAGGAATCAGATCTCCATCATACTCCAGTGATACCAAATTCGGAGCATCAATCTCCCGTAATCCATTACAACTGTCAATAGTCAAGAGCTTTAGGGATTGACTCCACAAATTTTGAACCATTCCATTCCAACTTTGTAGAAACATTAACTAATGCCAAATTCTCAAGGAATTGAGATGTAGAAATAAGTGTTGGATTTCAAAAGGTGTAAATGGAAAAATGAAGAGTTGCGATTTTTATAAAGAGTTGTGACTTTTATGAAAAGTTGCGACTTTTATGAAAAATTGTGACTTTTATGAAAGGTTGTGACCTTTCCGAAAGATTGTGACTTTTCCAAAGGTTTGTGACCTTTCCGGTAAGGCACAATAAGAACTTTTTCACACTGCCCTTTATTTTCTATAAATTGAGGGATTTCCTCTCATTTTAGTTGAATGATTTTTTCTGGACTTCTTATACTACTACTACTAAATCTAGTATTGTAAGTGTACTTTACTGCCGTTGAGTGGTTCGCTGACACCGTGGTTTTAGATACCGATACAGCGATGAGTAAGATCGTTCTATCCTGGGAGGATATATTCCATTAACCTTGGGTACTTAAGGAGAATAATTTTCTTAAGGGGACATTGTGCATTCAGTGGGCTCGATTTTCTTTCTTTGAGAAAAATATTTTTATATTGTTTCTAATCTGTTTCGGATTCTACTAGTTTTAATTTTCTAGTTTGAAAATACTCTTTAAACTTTGTTGTTTCTTACCAAGTTCTTCAAAGTTTTGTTCTAAGTATCTTAGGAATACAAGATGAACAACAATCTTAAGGAAATTATTATACTGTTGGTATTTCTTGTATTCTACTGATTGAGAGAAACAAATCATGGAAGTAGAAGATTAGTGCATTACTTCTCCAGAATTCAGTGCTTTGTTTAGCAAGGTCGAAGTGAGAATATACTAGAAGAATTTGTGGTATTTCGGTTAAAGAATACACCAGGTAACCTTCATATTATTTATCTAAGAAGGAAATTAGTTTCTAAAAGTTAACAGTTTTGATATTTATCATATATGTCTTTGGAAAAAGATATGCAAACCATATGGTTTTTTGAAAGAATTTTCCTTGGCAAAAAGTGTTGCCTTTAAAATTATTTAGTTTGCAGAATGAGAGATGCACATTTTTGTTTGATAAAATAGTATGTCAAAATGTTATAGTTGGAAGGCTATTTGAAAAGAAAAGCATATCTATGTGATAATCTATGAATATGTTCAATTATGTTTGGAGACTGAAAAAAACTTTTGTAGTTTTGTACTCCATGTGAAATTTGATTGTGTTTGATTTTTGTAGACTAAAAGCTTTTGTAGTTTTCTACTCTAGATAAATTAGACTATGCAATTGGTTTGAAGAATATGAAAACTTCACATAATAAGTCAATGTTGTACTTTTGATTTTCTATAAACTTCACTGTTATATAGAAATAAATTGTACAAATTTTTTTTGTCTTTATTGTTAGTATTTTAAGTACTAAGTGGTATGTCTATTTGTGATAGAGGAAAAATACCACTGACTTAGAGTTTGTGCCTCAATGGAATGAACTTTGACATTGTGTAAATATTGTCAAATGGAATTGAAGCACTATAATTCTTTTGTAGAATAATATTTTCAAAAGTGGTTTCATGTTGCCAATGACACTTTGATAGCATGAGAAAAAAAATGCGGAAAAACTATTTTCAAATACTTGAAAAATATTTTTGAGATCATATTTAAAATGTGGGGGGTTCTTTGCTTATGACAAAGATAAAATTAGACTTAGTGTCTAATTTAAATTTGGAGCACAAGATATGAAATTCGATGATACTTTTGCATTATGTTAGACCCACAACAGTCCACCAGTAGCGGAAGAGAGGGTTACCGTACATACAAAAGTCTTCCAGTTCTTACGGAAGCTCTTTCTTACCAGTCAATCAAGTAGTACAAGAACTGTATCTTATCTTATAGCCTGATGCGAGGAAAGTCAGTCTATAAAGACAGACTAATTCTCTCTCTTCTGCCTATCGCTTTATCTAAGCTCCAGTTAACCCAATGCAAGACAGAGGTTTCGGGGTGGACCTTTTCACTCTATTTTATTATATACGCGGAGTGAGGCAATGAAATTGTTTAGGCGAAAGAAAGGTTGAGCGAAAAGCTTTCGTTGTATCGGATCTCGGGACATTAATAACCGGTGAGGGGGACACGCATAAGCCGTATGCAGCGGGTCTCATGCGATATTGTGGTCGTTGAGTGTCTCGTTTACTAGTATATGGTATGACTAGTATGAAACTACCAAATTATATGTATACTTGTTCAAAATGATTGAGTTCTTTTATGAAAAAAGTGTCACTTAAAATGTTGTAATTTTTCATGAAAATATATGTCTATTAAATATAACTATGTGTATAGACATGAATATTGGTGAATAGTCATTTGTCATGTTTTGTAAAAGAAGCATTTGGACTATATTGCCTTTATTGGAACTGACAAAACTTTATTCATGGGTAGTTTTATAACAATCAAATTGAAAGTTATGAAAAGGTCCTTCCGAAAAGGACATTTGACAAGGTGATAACTCGAAACAGTGTTTGTATCACACAAAATTGTAAGAAAGAGGAACAAAATATTTGTGAGAAAAAGCTACCTCGCGGAGAGCTTTTCAAACTCAATATTTTTATTTGTTCTTACTTGCTTGAGTCAAACTGTTTGTGACATGAACACTTGGGGCATGTAAATTACAAAACCTTGTAAGAAAAACTGATCAACTTAGAAGTTTTGTCAAATTAGGAGAATGTACTTAATAAAGAGATTCAGAGGCGTAGTAAATGTCAAAGGACATCTAATTCCTTCGAATATGATTTTCTAACATTTCTTGTGCCTTCTGTAGACTCATCCTTTTGGAAAGATGGTGTCAGTAGTGAGATTGATTCAATCTTGAGCAACCATATTGAAAGTTAATTGATTTTCTTCCAGAAAATAAATCTTTGGGTTCAAAGTGAATCTTCAGAAGGAAAATGAAATTCGATGGAACTATTGACAAATACAAAGTAAGACATGTTGTTAAAGGTTGTAGACAAAAATAAGGTTTTAATTTTGTCAACACATATTCGCCAATAACTAGAATTACATTCATTCGAATGCTAATTGCATTAGTTGTGGTATATGACCTCCAAATTCATCAAATGAATGTGAAAATAATTTTCATAAATAGAGAATTGGAGGAAGAAATTTACATGGAACAGCCCGAGGATTTTGTGGTTCTTGGTAAAGAAATGAAAGTGTGCGAACTTGTTAAATCACTTTATGGACTAAAACAAGCACCCAAACAATGACATAAGAAATTTGACCAAACTATGTTGGTAAATGGATTTAAGAATGATGAAATTGATAAATGTGTTTACATTAAAATCATGATTTCATTGTTTGTTTGTATATTGGTGATATGTTGATTATCAGTAGAGACACTAATGTGATAAATGCTACTAAACATATGCTAGAAAGCAACTTTGATATGAAAGATCGTGGAGTTGCTGATGTGATCTTAGGTATAAGAATCCTTAGAACTCTAAGATGTTTACCATTGTCACAGTCTCATTACATTGAAAAGTTACTTGACTAGTTCGAATATTTGAATTTTAATATTGTCAAGACTCCAATAATGTGAGCTTTGCTCTTCAAAAGAATGAAGGTGAAAGTGACTCACAATTGGATTATGCTAGAGTATTGGGAAGTATGATGTATATGAGAAAGTGTATGCGAATAATTATAGCATGTGCTATTAATAAACTGAGTCGGTTCACGAATAATCCCAATCAAATTCATTGGATGACAATGAAAAGAGTTTTGGGGTATTTAAAACATACTCAAAACTATGTCTTGCATTATACAAATATTCTACGGTATTTAAAGGATATAGTGATGCAAATTGGATCACCGGGATCAAATGAAGTAAAATTCACGGGTGGATATGTATTTACTCTTAGTGGAGGAGCACAGTCTCTTGAAAATCTTCCAAAAAGACATGTATCGCTAGCTCTACAATGATCTCTGAGCTAGGTGCTCTAGATAAGGCAGATGAACAAGTTGAAAGACTCCGGAATTTCTTGATAGATATTCTTTTTGGCCCAAACCTTTGGCATCAGTATGCATACACTTTGATAGTCAAGATGCAATACATAGGGCATGGAGCATGATGTATAACGGAAAGTCTCGTCATATAAGACATAGACATGATACCGTTAGAAAACTACTCTCTAGTGGAATTATCACAATTGACTATGTAAAGTCAAAGGATAATGTGTCGGATCCACTTACAAAAAGGCCTAACTAGAGAGAAAGTTGAAAAATCATTTAAGGGAATGGGTTTACGGCTTAGGACAAGTCATCATGGCGGTAACTCTATCTAGCATACTGGAGATCCTAAGAGCTAAATACAAGGGAAAAAAACAAAGTTGTGACTGACGATTCGACATTGTCAATCAACTCAATCCATTCTCATGATGAAGACAATGTTCAGAAACGAGGTTAAAACATTAAGGCTTGTTAATGAGTTAACAAAGCTTAAAGTTTTTAATGATTTGCTAAGTTTGGCAGACTTGACCAAATAGTGTATCTACGCGATGACACGATTAAAAATCACATATGTGAGTGTGAAGTGTAAGCCGCTTCAAAGAGAATTATTGCAAAAGTCTATTCTCGATACACTCATGAAACCAGGAGGCGTTCATGGCTGAAACGAACACAACCGTAAGAACCATAAACGGTAAAGGGTTAATTGTGTGACATATGATTGTCTAGGTATACACCAAAGCTCGACGATTCAAAGATATCGCATCTATCGATTGACCGAGTGTATCCGACATATGTTCACTACGAAAAGTCCAAAGGAAAACCTACTTATCTAGATGCAATTAATTCTTGCTTGTAAAGTACACATACTTGTCCATTTCTTTGTCTTGGAGTCATTCCCCATTCATGCGGGGAATTGTTGGGTTTTAAAAGGTGTGAATGGAAAATGAAAAGTTGCGACTTTTATAAAGAGTTGTGACATTTATGAAAAGTTGCGATTTTTATGAAGAGTTGTGATTTTTATGAAAAGTTGCGACTTTTATGAAAAGTTTCGACTTTTATGAAAAGTTGTGACTTTTATGAAAGGTTGTGACCTTTCCGAAAGATTGTGACTTTTCCAAAGGTTTGTGACCTTTCCGGTAAGGCACAATAAGAACTTTTTCACACTGCCCTTTGTTTTCTATAAATTGAGGGATTTCCTCTCATTTTAGTTGAATGAATTTTTCTGGACTTCTTCTACTATTACTAAATCTAGTATTGTAAGTGTATTTTACTGCCGTTGAGTGGTTCGCTGACACCGTGGTTTTAGATACCGATACACCGGTAAGTAAGATCTTTCTATCCTGGGAGGATATATTCTATTAACCTCGAGTACTTGAGGAGAATAATTTCCTTAAGGGGACACTGTGCATTCACTGGGCTTGATTTTCTTTCTTTGAGAAAAATATTTTTATATTATTTCTAATTTGTTTCTGATTCTATTTTTTCTACTAGTTTTAATTTTCTAGTTTGAAAATACTCTTTAAACTTTATTGTTTCTTACTAAGTTCTTCAAAGTTTTGTTCTAAGTATCTTAGGAATACAAGATGAACAACAATAAGGTGTTGGAGAAATCCTTCAGATTTCCACATATCTGTTAGCTGTAAAAATTTTAGATTTCGACATTCAACAATATCCAATACAGGGTATTTTTTCCAAGAACACCCAAAATAAAACAGGTGTTGTAGAGTTGGTGCTTGGATTTTAACACTCTAGTTCTCGTAGCAACTAATAGAGACTGACTTGATATTTTGAAGATTCCGCAGCTCAATATTTGTCAATGAACGACAATGCTCAATGATGAAATCATCCATCAAGGGACACCAATTGAGCAGAGCTCGAAGCATGTTGTCATCTAATTGAACCTGAGTTAGAGAAAGCTTTCTCAAAGAATGAGAGCTTGCAAGTTGAGTAGTAACAGTAGATAATGAATGAACCATGAGATTACATCCCAAGAGAACCAATTGTTTTAAAGAATTTGTTGTCAAGAATGTGAAAATAGGGAAGGGGTATGAGGGTTCATAAACCTCACGAGACAAATCTTTTACACCATTCTGAAGAGGAACGCGGAGCCACTTATCTATCTGAGGGAAAACAATATGACGACGAAACGCAGGAGCTGAAATAGAAAGTTGAAACTTTTCAATAGGGGTTTTTGTTTGGCAATATCTCTTCATGACTTGATCCACTATTTTATCATGGCCTAGGCCGCCATAAGGAAAGGCGAATTCCAAGCTGGGATGAAATAACCAAGCTTGTAGCCATGTTTTCGAGACAAGGCTTAACTTGGCTGCTTCTTGAAAACTAAGGTAAGAGAGTATTTTGTGAATTAGGTTCTCAGACAGTACGTCCATGCTAGTCATGACTGCAATCTGATACAGATTCTATGGAATTCTGTTGTTGTATTTATATAATGCAAATTTTGTAACCCTTCTCTTCATACAATTTTCTGTCAAGAAGCCTAGTTTCAACAACATAACTAGTGAAATCCCATAGGTGGGGTCTGGGAGTGTAGAGTGTACGCAGACTTTATCCTACCTCATGGAGGTAGAGGAGATGTTTCCGAAAGGCTCAAACAACACATATCAAAGTAGATTTATGAGAGAACATAAGTAATGAAGATATCGCAAATAATAGATGTCAAGAAGCCTGGTTCAAGAGTCTGAAATCAGCATAATCTACTAAAAGGTCTGGGGAAAATCACTTACAGATAAAGGTAAATAAGAACTAGCCAGAAACAAAAGTTTACATAATGCTTTAGATCATAAGTTTTATACTCTTTTCTTCTTCTCAGCATTCAATCCTTCCCATCGGCATACATACAGTATATCTTACCATTCATTTGAGTTCACTCTGGTTGCTGAACTGGTTCTGTGACTCATCAATTCCACCCAAAATTTCATTGCACTTTTGGAAAAGGTTAGCCAGTTGAAGTGACAAATCTGAAGTGCTAATGGCACTGAGATTTTGTTGATAATGACTCTTCCATCCCTCATCCATGGAATATTTCGAATTAATGGCCACAACAGTCTCATCCAGACAGCCAACTTTGTGCTTATACTGAATGCTAGAAGAAACAGGACTTGAAGCACACAAGATTTCAGAAAGGACCACTGGACTGTTTTCAGAATCAACATTGACTTTTACATCAACCTCTGGATAGTCACAAACTATGGACTTAGTATCTGTGTTACCTTTGAGAAATGCCTTTTCTTCTACATCAGACCTGCATTTTGAATTTTCCTTGGGTAATGGCTTCATCTCAGTATCGAACTGCAAAGGCAACTCTTGGAATGACATATGATGTGGTTCACTTTTAAACGATTGAATGTCATCAAAACATTCTCCCATTAACTTTTCTGAACCATCAAAGTCTGTTAAGTGGTAGTTCACGTCAGAGTTGAACAAGGTTCTACTTTGGACTGCATATTCATATGCAGCCTCAGCATTACACTTGTTCAGAAATACAATCTGACATGTTGCTGAACCCCACGAAATACGGAGTGCTGATTCATCAAATGGCCCAAAATATCCAAACTTGGCTTTTAATTCTGAAGCAGTTGGAAGCATAGTTTGAGGAGAGAACTTTATTACCAGCATTGCTGGTTCAGCTTTCCATTCAGGCTCCTCAGTGAACTTCTTTTCAGACTGCACTGACAATGTTGATTGGATGTCAACGTCATCCCCTTGGGGTGTCAGAAGTGTTTGGTCACCATATTTCTTTGTCATATGCAAGGACTTGAAGCCCCTCAACTCTTCTTCGTCTTGGCAATTCAAGAGTGTCTGCTTTTTGTTAGTCTTCTCATGTTCATCTGGACAATAACTCTCTTCGTAAAAAGTTGATGGGGATTGCTTCAAATGCTTAAATGCATAAGTAACATTTCCTAGTTCTTCTCCATAGTCATTAAGCTCGTTATGTTTCTCAGTTTCTTCACCTGATTTTGTTACTAGATGGTCAAAGAAGGCATCCATTCGGAACTTGCCTTTACAACCCTGGTCATCTGGTGGAGACTCTTCCCTCCTCTTCCTTTTAGTTTCTCTTTTACATGACTTCCTGGAGCAATCCCCTTGATATTCAAACGATTTGTCCCCATCTTTCGATACAGATGAATCAAAAGGAAAGGTACAACAAACAAATAAATCAGTGTTCTCTGTTTAAATATGGAATATTAGTGTTTATCTAGGATAAGAAATAGGCAATAGAATGCATGATAATCTGTAGAAACAAACACTTGTCCAATTGAGTGAGGACTTAGGAGGAGACAACCAAAACAAACTGACCATGAGAATGAAATTTCGGACGATGCACTGATGGAAAAGCTGAGAGCACAAACAGGTATGGTGTATGCACACTATTTTACCCTGTGAAGTATTGTATTCAAGACACCTAAGGGCCAGGAAAGACAAGTTAATCCACAATTCGATTATTTTCATAACAGAATGGCAGCAACATTTGTTGGTTTTTGGCCAGATATTGGTCTTACTTTCAAATGACCGACATAACAAGCACATCAAAGTTTATAGCTCGCCATCATATGTAGGTCGACTCCTTTTAACATCCAATTTATGCTTCAGAAAAGTTCTATTTGTACGGACAGTAAAATGCAATGCGCCGTTATACATAGGTTTCCTTCTTTTAACATCCACTTTATGCTTCAGAAAAATTATGTTTGTAAGGACAATAAAATGCAACGCCCACCCATGCTTGATTACATCTATACAACTATATACTCTTGATATAGCCTGTAGGTGACCTACTTAGTCATCTGAATCTTCTCAGGTGATGCATTTAAAAAGAGGATTTGTTCCTGGCATAAACAAAAAAAACACACAACTACAATGGTGTAGAAGACAAATCATGCAGTATGAAATATTACCTGTACATTGATTCCCGTCTTTTGAAAATTCTACAGGATCCTCTGAGCTTGAGGCTTTCACTCCAAATGTCTGAACATAGGTGTCAACACCTTTTTCAAATTCAGCAAATGCCTGATCATAAGTGTCATCATTCTCTTCAAAAACCGCTTTTCTGTAAGCAGTAACCTTTGCAATGTTAATTATCCCATAAACATTATTTGGCAAAGATCTTGGAGACATGGCCAACTTCTTTACAAATGAAAACATCCCATGTGGATGAAAACCATCTCTAGATTTTTTAATCTGCTTTGATGAATAAATGGTCCCAGTTGTATACCCGCTCACATCAACTTTATAAAGTCCTTCAATTCTTGTAGGCTGAAAATTACCCAGGCAGGAGCAAGTCAAGCCAAGTACTGCTCTCTTTTCCAGCTCATCAATAGCTTCTTCAACAGCCACAAAGAAAGTTTGAATTTTCGACTTGTTTGACTTCTCCTCAAAATGAGGTTCAAAAGGGATAATTTGATTATGATCAAGCCATGCATAACTATAATCACCATAAAAGGCAACGAGAACTGAACCATCTCTCTTGGCATCGCATACTGGAGAAGGTATTAGACTCTCGTCGTATATTTGTCCTGGCCACCAGGGATGAGACATTACCTTTCCCCAAACAAGGTCTCCAGTGACAAATATATTATTTGATTCTTCTTCTTTTAAGGAAGTTAACCTAAACTTAACCAGACTGTACATATCCATAGAGCCAGGTCCTGTTGTTGACTTGTCACTTTCCATTTTCAGTGAACTACAGAGAAACAAAGAATTAGAACCCTCCATAATATGATAACTTACCATCCTTATTCAAATAACACATATGGAGTGGTTTAGAGAACAGGAAAATCAAAACCCTTTAAGCAAGTGACAGAATCCCCCAAAAAAACATTAGGAGTAGTTTCTTACAGAAATGCATGATCACAAAATTATGAAAAACAAAATTTACTTGCATTCAAATCTAAACAAAGGTATCCCTGAAGAATATATGCTCAAATAAATAAGAAATACACAACACCCTCACACACATTTTGTAACTTCACCAAAATGCAAGACTAAGATATACCCACACAAGAAAGCTACAGAATCACATTACAGAACTATGTAAACCAAACCCCAAGGCCCAATTTAGCACTTCCACTGTAAAAAAAAATCTGACAATAGAACAGCAAAAAAACATCACATTTACAACCAAGAAAAACCCTTAATCCCAATTCTAGAGCACTTCCAGTATAATGTAGTTTTTCTTCCTCAGACATCAATAATAAAAAATATAAGAGTTAAATGCTAAATAACAGAAGAAGAAGAAGAGCTTTTCTAATTAGTGTCTATTAGCCATTTGCAGAACACTGAGACAATGAAAAATCAAAGCAGGAGGTGGACCAAAAACAGAAGAAAAAGACCCCCCAACAAGCTTAGATAGCTTAATAGAAGCAAAATTTGGCAATCATAGAAGCAACCATCAGAATTATTTCTCAAATAATTCATGTTATAGTGTAAGCAAGATGGGAAACCACCACCACCACCCCCACCAAAAAAAAAAAAAGGCTCACAAACCTTTGAATCTGCAAGCATTCAACACTCTTCTTGTTTCTCATTGTTAAACAATGGCTAATTTTTCATATAGATGCATGTACATTTATGTGTATATATGAAAAGGGGGAGAGAGAGAGAGAGAGAGAGAGGGGATATGAATGGGTGAATCGAATATGGCACGACTAATAATGTTTTTTTTGCAGTGTGCTCTGTTATGCGTACTACTATTGCATTCCCAGTCTTAACTTGCTGCTATTACTCAGTCACCGTGGCACCATCTTAGGCATTCTCAAATTTCTAACCTTTACTTGCTTTTTCACTAAAGTTTATACAAGACATTTCAATAATTTTAGTGAGCTTTTGGATATAAAAATTGAAAAATTTAAAGGAAAAAAAAAACTTGAATATAGCATTTATAAATTAGTTATGTTTCAACAATTTATTTCAAAAATTGTAACAATTCTATTTAAGCAGCTTTTCAGAATAATATTCGAGAAAAAATGAAAAATATCAATGGGCAAACGGGCACTTACAAAAAAAGTTCAAAGTAATATGCATCATAGTAAGGATGATATTTACACAATTACACCATTAGAACATTTTCATTTGTTGTTACACATAACATATCAATCTGGAAGAGGTGTTGAGTTAATGTGGTAGGATATTTCATAAGGTAGATGTGATCATCCGTACATGTAAGTATATGTGGTCGCAAATAATAAGTTATTGTGTAAACAATCAGTTTATCGATCCCACAGGGACTTGGTTGTTGACAAGCTACTTATTTAATTATTATTGTTATGAGAACAAGTGTTATTAGTTCAAGAAAGAGTTATTTGTTTGTTTGATATACTAATTAGAGAAAATACATAATTACCCCATCAAATTTACCATTTTTTGAAGTAGACACCTTAAGTTTTCGGGGATCCTATTACTCCACGAAACTATTTTTAATCATGATAAATACACCCTTTTAACCCATTCTCAGAGAATGTGCGATCTCAAGTTTGAGAGGCACGTGAATGAGGCAAAGTTAACCCCTAAACCAGTGCTTTGGTGCCACGTGGCATCACCAATTAAAAAAACCTTTATTAAATAGACCACTTTCCATCTTCGACAAACCTCCATTGATGACCATTGAAGGGATCTCCATGTGCAGCCAAAGAAAAAAAATTCTTCTGTCAATCCAATAAATCGATCTATAAACCTCCGTGAGATGCCATATGAACTTCTGGAGTTTGGCGAGTTCTCAAAAAGTCTCTTTTATATATCAACCAAAAAATTCTATTTACAAATTTACTGTTTCTTCCTCTAAGTACCCAACAATCCGATTAGCCAATTTTAGGGACGCCAAATAGGAATGAGTTGAAAAATACACCTTGGACTGCAAAGACTAATGCACGTTCGTACCATTTAGAGTACCATAAACTGATAGATCGATGAAGGTCATGAGATGCCATTTGAGCTATCACTATGAAGATCTCCAATGATGGAGCTTCTTCTATTAGCTACTGTTAAAAGTTCTACGAACATCTGCAATGGAATTTCTAAACTTTTTCCAATGATCGAGAATGTTTATCTTCACCATGATTTATGTATAATATGTTTAAGATAAAAAAGGAAATTTGTCAATATTTTGAGCGGGTCTGGATTTTACCCAACCCTTTATTAAAGGACCAGGAAAAAATAAAGTTACATTATTTTATTTGAGGGTGAGACACACTCGCTGACAATGAGATTGCAGGTGCTGTTAAAATGGTGTATTTATTGTGGTTGAAAATAATTTTGTGGAGTAATAGGACTTTCACAAACTTAAGATGTCTATTTCAAAAAATGGTATAAGTTCGATGGGGTAATTATGTATTTTCTCTACTAATTATAACTAAAGTAATATGAGTAAATGAGAATGAAGTTATAGAAGTTGTTCACAAAGTTATTAAAGCATAGGGTTATGGTGCTTTCGTAATTTCATCATATTTATTTATCATTGTTAAATTGATTTAAGATATCTATTAATTTGTTGAGTCACGGATTTGATAATATGGTCATGGTCTCTTGAGCGTCTAACCTCCTACCCAGATTACCCTTCTAATTACATCATTGAGTGGGTATAGTTAAATCAATATGAGTGCATTTATGAATTTAAGTCAAGCAGGTATGTCTTCATCCTAGCCATTAATTCGTCCGCAGACGAACCCTACTCCCCTTAACTCATGTGTATTCCTAGATTTAATCTCTCAAGTTTCACTAGGCATTTTCAATTTATCTTATGAATCGCAAAACCATAAAATAATAAGCATAAAATTAAGAAAGCAAGGCATGGATGGTAGAATACGCAATAACAAACAATTAATAAATTATTATGTTCATACTATGGCTATAACTCTAGATAGATAGATTATCCACTCATAATCTTATTACGAAAGATAGAATTCATAAAAAAGTAAAAAAATAGTTGAGTAAAGGATGAAGAAGTAACCCTAGTAATAGTTCGCTTCCAATCTTGTTATGTGCTCCTAATACGTTCACTCTCTCCTAAAAATAACTACTAAGTATGGATATTTATACTATTTAAAAACACCTAGGAGGGCCCACTAAGTTGGGATAGAAAAGGGAAAAAAATGTCCAAGGCTGGCCTACCTCGCAGCACGAGGCAATGGGCTTCATTGTAACGCCTCATTTCTTGAGAAACTACTTTTATTTATGAAATGATAATTTTTTCCTTCCCCTTAGCGTTTTCATGTTTTGTTTGAGTTATGAAAATGGTTAGTGTGGTCCCCGATGCGATAGGGTGAGATTTTGGTGATTTTTAGCCTTTTTGAGTTGAATTATATTGATTTAGTTGACTTTGGTCAACATTTTGAGATCCGAGCATTGGATGGTGATTTTGTTAGTTCCCTCACGTTAGAAACATCGAGTTTGGTCTAGTTAAGGTGGTTGGTTAGAGTTCCGAGGCCTTAGGTTTAGATTTGGGTATTTGGGCGAGAAGTTGAACTTTAGGCATAAAGAGAGGTCTGGAAGGGTATTTCCGTCATAACTATATTTTTTTGGAAATTCAACAATTTTATTGAGTCTGAAATGTCAAATTAGTGGAAAGCATATTTGATTTATATATATCGGGTCCTGAATGAATCCCGATGATCCGTTCAGAGACTTTAATAAGATAGAAATTATTAATTTTTCTAGTGTTGGTGCAGTTAACCGCGATCAATGTGCAGTCAACAGTCAAAGGTGATCAACGAAAAGTCTAACAACTCTTTTTGTTGGCTAAAACAACCTTATTTTTTTCCGTTTCACTTTCTTTTATCATTCTTTTCATATTGGGAGGCTTGGGAGGGAGACTTTGAAATCATTTTCTTGAAAAAAAAAACTTGTGCAGATAAGTCCATTTATCAATTTTATATCATTTTATTCGAATTTCATCTTCCAAAATACTTACAAATGTGGGTTTTGGTTTTTTTTTCCCCAAATTAAAAAATAATAAATTTCTTGATTTGGAACTCGTTTTTTACTCGATTTTAATGGATTTTTCAACCACAAATTCCTTGTTACTAGTAGATCATAATTTTCAAATAAAAATCTGATTTTACCCTTCCTATTTTCGAAGAGATTTTTGGACTATTTTACCCCCAATTCCTAACCTTAGCAATATGGATATCGTTGGACTCCTTTTGATGAACTCTTTCCATTCTTGATAGTTTGGAATCATTTCGATGATCGTTTGATTGATGGAGTGCTCTGGTAGAATTGTTCGGATAAAATTTTGGCCTTTAAGATAGATTTGGTTATCCCTCTTTTGGACTGAGATGAATAATTAATCTTTCTTAGGAAGTCAAGTGTGAAATGAGTTGTGGTATGAGTTTAGATGTGGATAAGTGTTGACTTTCTTGTTTAGCCCGTATGGTGTCTATTTGTGATGTTTAGCCTACATGGAGGCTCATGTGACACCCTTAATTATTGTTGAAAATTTGTTATAATTGAGAATTTGCCTAAGTGAGGGGTTAAGTAGCCTATTTGTTATATTTGACATTGGGATGTCTGAATTAGGGGCTTGAGTTGATATTTTTTCATCTTAAAATGAAAGAAAAACTTTTAAAATGGTAAAGACTGATTTCAAATGGATTCTTCTACTATCCCTATCATTTGAGGGCGTGTTTCATGACTTATTGAGTTTGGAAACTTTATGCTATTCAAAATCCTTGATGAGTTGATTATGCCTTTGTGTAGTATGTATTTGTGATGCATTCATCCTCATTCAGCATATCATTGTTCATGGAAATATGAGAAAGTGGAGAAATACTATTTTTTAGAAAGAAAGTGAAACACCTTACATTTATCTTTGACCATGAGCTAGGTTAAAAGTTGATAAGATATTGAGATTTTGTGATTGGTATATGAACTGCGAGTCCCCCGTGGGTCCTTATCTGGAAGCTAAAGCTTGACAAAGTGTATAGGATAGGTTGTGCGACAACATTGATTCAACCACATCATTTCATCATCTTATTGCATTGAATTGACCAACTTTGTTGTGTTGTGTAACTTGTTTATCTGTCAATTCGAGTATTATTTATATCCTTATGTGTTTATTTTATTCGCACCATTATTATGTAAATTGGCGGCACCGATGTCGGAATTGGACTTTTTTATATACATGTGGAAGCGTTTATAGTTTACTTCTTAAGTCTGTTTAGTTGTTTATACTCAGTTGGTCTAACCTACTGAGTACATGTTGTACTCACCCTTACTTCTATTATCTTTTTGATGCAGATCCTAGTCAGGGTGATTTTCGTAGTGGTTGATTGGATCTAGCGATTTCTTCTCGTTCGGAGTTGTTTGAGATCCTGCTTTCCGGGTCGGCATTGGTCTCCATCTATCTTTTAAAGTCTTTAATTTATTTTTGAAGACTTGAGATGTATTTCATATTCTAGAAATGTATTAGATGCTCTTTATGCTTATGATACTAGGTTTTGGAAGTTTCCTTGTTGTGTTTCATTTCTTTTGGTTGTGGCGTGACTTTTCTTTAGAAGTCTCGTATGTGTTATTTCTTTCAGCTTACACACCAATTTGGATTATCAGGGTGTGTGTCATCATGACCTCTTCTTTTGGATCGTGATATTCATCTTGCCTCTGGCTCCATAAGGCCTTTTGTCTCGCTTTGCCCCTTTGGTAGGCAGGGTGTAAAAAAGTTTTATAAGACATTTCAACAATTTAGTGCGTCTTGAATATAAAAATTGTGAAATTTGTGTGTGTGTGTGTGTATATATATATATATATAATTAGAGTTATGTTTGAACATGAATATAAATTAAAGTTAGTTTTTGAACTTTTCTTAGTGATTTAGAGTAAAATTTGTGAAAATAACTTTTTGACATTTTTCAAATTTCAAAAATTGTAACAATTCTATTTTAAGGTGTTTACTAGATTAATATTCGGGATAAAGTGAACAATATTGATGGGTAAAGGGGCACTTACAAAAAGAGTTCAAGCAATATGCATCATAATATGGATGATTTTGCCACCGTCAGATCATTTTCATTTGTCATAACAAAGAACATATCAACCTGAAAGAGGTGTCGAGTTAATGTAGTAGAGTATCCCATAAGGTAGGTGTGGTCCTCCACACATAGTGTACGTAGTCGCAAGTAATAAGTGATTGTTAGATAATCATATTTATAGATCTCACTGAGACTTAATTATTGACTAGCTACTGATTTAATTGTTATTATTATGAGAAGGCGAAATGGTCTGGTAGACCCTTGTATTTGTATCAGTTTGTATTCTGAACCCTTCTACTTATCCATTTGTCATCTGGACCCTTAAACTCAATAAAACACAATTTATTGAACCCCTCTGACCATTGACCATGCTTACGTGTCTTTAAGATGGCTGAGTTGGCGAAAGTGTGTGACTTCACGCTCCTTAAGGCGAGTGAGTACTATATTTCAGTTTTAAAAATATTAATAAAAGAATAAAATAATACAAAAATTAAAAAATTAATTAAAAAGTCTCCATCTTCTTCACCCACTCCACCTTCATTTGCAGGTTGCAGCCATCTACATGCCCTGACTCTTTTTTTTTCTTTTCATCCTATTGTCATCATCTTTAAAAGATCTTGGCATTGAAACCTCCTTGAGTCCATTGAATCACCGCTAGTGGGAGAGGTCGATGGTGGTGGTGCTCGTCGGAGAAAACTAGTTCGCAGTAGAGTGAGAGAGATGGTGCTAGTCAGTGGAGAATGAGGCGGGTGAG